>JAXIVJ010009092.1:0-15000 GCA_036785665.1 Chirona hameri
CTCCCGCTTGAGGTAGTCATGATACACAAGTGTTTGTGCTTTTAGTTAGCCCTTCCGGATGTGGCTATTACCCTTAACAGTGGAGATATTCATACTTTTTCCTACAATATGGTGTTAGCAACCTGTAAATATATAGATAGAGATACCTATTATATTATTGTAGATTTCATTAATTTTGATATTAAAATTCAATGTAACATGTTATGGGCGCAAATTGACCTATGCTGTCTGTCGCGCACACATTCAAAAAAATACACCCAACCTATCACCACTATACCTTCGATAAATATTTATTGACATAGGTGAATAAGCGTTCCTACGCTATCAATCAGCAAGTACACGGTAACGATAATCGAGTAAATTAGACTTCCAACGCATTCAATATTTATCATTGAAGGTATGCGATATGTTGATCCCTTCACTCTAGTCTTTTGTCGTAATATGTGCCCAAATCATTTATGAAAACATTCACAGTTCTTACTATGAAAATAAAGTGCCTTGAATTGTCAGTTTAGCAGTGGCGGTGAAGGCGACATATTTAGGTGTCCGGCGATTTGTTTATAAGTGCCTATTCAACAACCGATCTATGAACATTGAGATTCATCAATCGCAAGATGTTGGCTAGCTTTCCCAGTCTGTGAGTGGAAGGAATACCCTGTTATAAAATTTCCTCGTTCACTCTACTCTATAGAAATCTATTTTTGAGGAACAATTATTCCCGTTCCTTCTTCTTCAATTCTTAAATTTAGGATCACATCATTTTAATACCATAACGGTACCCAAGTGTGTGTGTGTGTGTTCTATATAAATAAAAAGGTGATTATCTCCTTTTAGGATGAATTGTATTGGGGTGCTGATCGGCCAACACGACGAATTGACCGTAGACTCACGAAGAATTGAGTCACGGTGATTCGTCGGAAAGGTTTATTCGCTCAGTTTGTAGTTCGGGCAACATGTGTACGAATTCGTGCAAACGAGCGGTAATTCGACCTATAGTCCTGTACGATCTCTGTTGGTAACGCGAATTTCAAAACAACCATCGGGGCGGGACGGCTTAATTATTTGTGCAGTGTGCCATTAACGTCATAACTGCAGTTCTTGCTGTGATTGACCTGCAGTGGGTTGCGCATCACTGACAAAGTTCAAAGGTTACCCGTGGATTTTCTGAATAAAAGTCTAATAACAAACAAAGAACCAATGGCCCTATAACTACTACGCAACCATGATACGCGCAGCGAGTGGTGGGGTTTGGAGGGGGGGGGGGGGGGGGGGGGGAAATACACAGCGGGATAATGTTGTTGTTACAGAACCGACGAGACAGACGAATATCGAGCGAGAGCGATATTCGTCGTGATTGCCGATCGCACCCTTGGTCAACCAAGTGAGTCACATCACCCCTCAACCTAAAATTGTATGTTTCTGAAACAGCCGTGTAATACAAATGAAATGACATAAAAACTCCTTCTCACGTGCGAGTTGTAATTTGGCGTGCTAGATCAGTATGCTGTTTATTTTTCTGCTGAACCTCCAGATAAAAAAGAAATGTGTAATCCGGGCCGCCCATGACTACCTCACGGGAGCTTTTAGTTTCAATTTGGCATACACGACGAATCGCCGATACTCTCGGACGAAATCCTCGGTAATCGGTTTTAACTACGGGGACCGACCGATATTGATTTCGACAGTTTGTGTACTGGACAGTAACAACGACCAACCCAAACGAAGAAATAACGAACTAAGGGTCGTCGCGCGAGAATTCGCTGGAGTCGAGCTAGCGATAATTCCAAATATACCAGTCGTCTGGAGGTCTAATTTCTTTTGCTGTGAGCCGTACGTCCCATCTGCAGTTTGCTTACATCAGTGTTCTGACAATTTACATAATTTCATGACAAAAGTTCAAGATACCGAGGATTTCTGATAACAAGTAAAAGTAACCGCTACAACCATGACACGGCCGCTAGCAGTGTCAAAACCGGCGATAATTGTTGTGTTCCTGAACGCACGAGACAGCGAATTCGTCGGAGAGCGAAATTCGTTGGATTCGTCAGAGAGCGAATTCGTTCGTGTTATATACCGATCGCACCCCTTGATCGTCTTGAAATATTGACCTATCTGACGCTACGTACACCAATCGGCTGAGCCTTGTAGAGCACGACCAAATCAGATTTTGCTATTTTACGTAATGTATACTTAATTATTTTAAATATTGATGATTCGGTAGGAATTTATAGTAAAGTGACAAAATTTATTTAAATAATGTATTAATTTGCTGTTCATTAGAATACAGTACAAAAGTAGTGGTTAGGGTAACCTGCACTTGTCATGTCGTCATCACTGCAGAATCAGTTGAATAGGTAAAGCCGGTTAGGCTACGGCATGTCGGCTACAGAGAACTGGCGTCGGAAATGCTTTTTTTTTTATGCGGTGACCCTCAGCTGTCAGTAACGAAAGCTATTCTTTGCCTAGCCGAATGCTAGTTCAAACTTTCAAGTGAAGTTATGCGTGATAGTGCTTAGTGATGGAAGATAATGATGGTATTGATTTTTACTTCTACCTTACAATAATCAAAATAGTGGAATTCTATTGCTTCAAATACATCTTAAATCAACGTAATTAATTGGGCCCAGTAGGATTATCTTCCCTTAGACTTCGATTGGCTGGGCAGTTGGACAGATGAAGCACGGCCAATACAACGGGCAAATTACATTGAGGGGGAACACGTCATAAACCACTTCCAATGCGTGGATCCCTACCTAGCGCTCCTACGTACCTAAGTTTAATCAGGGTTGCGCCTGTAATCGATAACTCATGTCGCTATAGGCCCTCCATGGCAGACGTCACCGAGTCAGAGGTATTACTGGGTCGGGCCGGGCGACTGCACGACTCATGGGCGTATGAACATTGGCGGTTAAATGGGACCTCAGCTCGCAGCGGGAACCCCCTTTGAGCATGAGGGGCCCCTTTTGTTTTTGTATAAGGGGCCCACCTAAACGCGGCTCTTAGGGTCAGACGTGGGCTGGGGCTGGCAGTAAGTACCCACTCAGTCCCGGTCGATCTGCGGTATAGATGGGTCGGCCACGTTGGTGCCCTCCTGTTGTCCTGAAGAGACATAGTCGGCAGGCAAGGGTCATCAGTCGGCCATGAGGGGATCTCGTGTGTTGCCCGATGGGTTCTCAGTCGCCTGAGGGGCCCCTATCGGCCCGAGTGCACTCACAGTCGGCCTGCAAGGGGGGACCTCAGTCGGCGCTGAAGGGGACCTCAGGTCGCCATGAAGGGGCCCTCAGTCGGCCTGAGTTTTGTCATTGTCTGTGAGACCCTCAAAAATCGTACCTTTGGGCCTTCAGTCCCGGCATGAGGGGGCACTCAGGTCGGGTTTGAGGAGGCCATCAGTCGGCCTGAGGAGGGGACCTCAGTCGGCCATGAGGGGCCCAATTAGGTCGGCATGAGGGGGAACTCATGGTGAACCGATGGGGGACCCTCAGTCGGAATAAAGGGCAAGGGGGTCTTTAGGGACTGTACGTGACACTGTTTCGACCTGAGGGGCCCTAGAGATTATGGGTGGGTCACCTCAGTCGGCACTTAGGGGGAACGTCAGTCGGCCTGATGGAGGCACCTCAATAGGCATGGGTGGCAACCTCATATCGGCAATGGGGTGGGCACTCCCAGGTGGCATGAGGGGAACTGAAGGTGGCACTCAATCGCAGGATGTGGGGGGGGGGGGCTTCGGCCAGAAGGGTACCCTGATGTCGACCTGAGGGGCCCTGACATCGGCCCCAAGGGGCCCTCAGTCGGGCAGATGGGTGCACCAGTCAGCCTGAAGGGGCACTCAGGGTCGGTCCTGAGGGGAAACTTAGCCGTCCTAGGATAGCCACTCGGTCGGCCTGAAGAATGCCACTTGGTCGGCCTGAGATTCGTAGACTACTTCCGACCGCGGCCATTGAGTGGTACCCTTATGTTTTCATGAGGTTGCCCCCCACTCGACACGCTTGAAGCAGGCGGGCATTTCTGTGGGTCTGCTGGGGGTCGTCCCACCTCCTCAAGTCGTCGAGGGGGGGCCATTGGGTTATCCTAGGGTGTGCCTTACGGGGTGGCCCTACGGAGGCGATTGAGGCCCTGAGATGGCCCTCGGGCCAGGCTTATAGAGGAGGGACCCTCCAGTCGTCCTGTGGGTGCCCTCGGTCTGCCTGAAGGGCCACGTTGACCCAAGTCGGCCAGAAATGGATCTTGGCCGGCCTGAGATGAACATTGAGACAGTCTAAATGGGCCTTCGGTCCAGGTCTGAGATGACCTCGGTTGGCAGTGAGGGGGCACCTTGAACGGCATTAGGGGACATTAGGTCGGCTCGAAGGGCATTCGACCGGCCTGAAGGGGTGCATTCAGATAAGTGGCACTGCACTGAGCTGAGGGTGCACTGTCAATCATAGTCACGGAATGTTGGTGCATACTCGTCACCGACACCATACCAGTGGGCATTACAGATCAATCATGAGGGAGAATTTGGTGGGACTGAGTGGCTATCAGTACGCCGAGGGTGCACTCGTCCCCGCCAATAGTTGGCAGTTGTTCGAACTATGAGGGAGTAGTTGGTGGGCATGAAGTGGACCTCTATTCGGCTCGAGGGTGAATATCGCCGCCCCTATGGCAGTGCAAGGTCGGGAGGCCTGAGGGTAGCCTTTGGTAGGAATGAGTGGAACAAGTCGGATGGATTGGGTGGAACTCCGCTAAGTGCCGCCGTATTTCATGCGAATCGCGACCTGAGGGCAGCCTTGGGTGTGGGACCTGAGGTGGGACCTCAGTCGGGGGCCTGATTGGGTGCCAGGGGCGGGCCCCTGCCGACGACAGTGATGTGGGTCACTAGGTAGGGGTACGCTTTATGGGGGGCTGGCAGCACTGTGGGGAATCACGTGTTATGTAATTTCGTTGGACTTTTTTGTGTGTACATAATGAATTTGTGCTGCTCATTCAGTATTTGTTCATGTGAATTTGCTCATCTTTTCGCCTGTACCTACTGAATTGTAGTTAAAATAATTACATTTTACACAGAAGGATTTAATTTCTATTAACAAATCAGGATTTTTTTAAACTTTCCCAACTAAATAATTAAAACAAAAATGAAAATCATGAACTTGCCTGACAATACAATTTATTACCTCTCCACCTATGGATATTTATTCCCGGACTCAGGGTCAATGAAATAAAAAATCAAACACTGGGTGCATGAGTGGGATCAGTCGTGCCTGAGGGTGCACGTCGCCGCCCCTAAGTGGCCTTATTGATCGTACCTGAGGGGAGCCTTTGGTGGGCCTGATGGACCTCTCAGTCGGGCTGAGAGGTGCTTATGGTCGGGCGTCTTGAAAGCCCTCAGTCGAGCACAAGGGGCCCTGAACCGGCCTGAAAGAGACACTCGGTCAGCGTGAGAGACAATTCGTTCAAACTGTGGTCCACTCGTCGGCCTTAGCTCGCCCTTGGGCTGGTATCTGGGGATCCCTGCTAGACCCTTCAAAACCGATCTCCGAGGCTCGGTGGGCCCAACAGACCAACAGAGGTCTCTTTTAACCCGCGAGTCACTGGGGGGGGGGGGGGTTAGGCCCCCCTCCCCTTTAGGAATAGTGGGAATAGCTTAACAACTAATGCAGATATCGACGCCAAACTTTCAGTACCTCTCCGGGCATCATTTTACACCTTTGTGCTAAAAGGAAGCAGTTTCGTCGGAAATTTTGCGAGATATAGTGCATTTAGTAACGTCACTAAACACGATTTTGACACCAAAATCAGCTAAACTTGCCACGCCGTACAAATGCCACATTTGAAGCAAAATGCAGATCCTAGATCCCGCTTAAAGGAAAACAATTGCAAGGGCTACAAACCAGCTATCTCGAAATTGCGCAAATTGTGGTTTTTTACCCCCCCAAAAATTAAAGTCATTTTCTTTAAAAATGCCCACGAAAAATCAAATTTGTCAAAGATATTTCCAAAAAAAAAACTGAGTATATGTCAGATAACGACATATGGGCAACTACCATATCCAATTTCAAAACGATGTCATCTTTTTGGACTGACGGCATATAAAGGATGGGTAAAACATGACGTCATATTTTAGTAATTGCGTTTGTTTTTTTGTTCTTATGACCAGAGTCACGACGCTCCCCACCCAACGGAGCACTAATAACAGACCAGCACTGTGCCTTAGCAAAAACCAGTATCGTCAAACACACCCAAACCCCAAAATTATCCAACTTTCCACTATGGTGCTCAGACTCAGCACTTGACTGACGACTGACACAAACCTTCATGTACACAAGTACGTTTCCTCAGTGTGTTACCCTCAGACCCTCCCATCCCTACATCCGCGTTAAAGCATCCATCAAAACATGTGCTGCATGACTTTCGTAGATATTTGTGTGTAGTGACCTTTTGTGACCTGACCTTGACCTTGATATTTTCCAACAATCTCACTTTACCTCATGTGGATATGTATCATACCTTTGACAGCACTTTGGTGTGATCATAGGCGCAATCGAAGGCCATGGATGGCAAGTATTGTCCATAAACTAAAATACCTCGATTTTGACGTTTGACTTGACCGTTACCTGACATGTGACCCATAATTTGAAATTTTTAAGTGTGTGTAGGTTATCTCTTTGAGCGCTTTCGAATGCCGCTTTGCGCCCTCCCGCTGCTATCATGGGTTCTGAGATACCAGGGGGCTAAACAAAGCCCCCCCCCCCCCCACAGTGAGTCGTGTTACAGAATATACCCCAGTGACTGCCGGGTTTAAGCCAGATAAGAACCGTTTCAGGATGTGTTTCCTCATTTCAAATCACGACTTAAAACATGTCGGATCTGAGATGAGCTTTTTTATTTTCAATATTTACCCCCGCGCGCAATAACTTATTTTTATTATTTTAACCACCCCAGCTCAGCAACATTTTTTTCGCTGGGGTGGTGTAAAAGCCAAAAGTCAGTCTTGGAAAGGGGCCCTGACGCTCCGGGTGCCCATACAACTGGCCGCGGGTACTACCTTGCGAAATCCTGGATACGCCTATGAGCATGATGCAACTTGAAGGAGTGAAACAGTGTTCTGGCGCTGCTTGCAACGTAAGTTTACATACCTAATACACGCCTTAATTTGGCCGCACTGACTCAGCCGGTTTGAGTTGTCAGTCTGTTTACATCGGCAAGGAAGCCAAACAGCTTGACTTTTCGGCTCGAGTCGAGACGTTTGTCTGTGAGCTTGCTATTTCAGGTGGTTAGCTAAAACGAATAAGTAAGAGTTGATCTGCTGGACATGCCGAATGTTCAGCTCAACAGTGCAGTCCGCCAGCTGTCGGTCAGGTAGACATGTCAGTCTGCAGCTCGAATTGTCACTCTGTCAGTTCAAGTCAAGTCTGTCAGCTCTGCATGTCAGTCCGTCATCTTGGCCTGTCGCTCCGTCCATCTTGGCCTGTCCGCTCTCCGTCAGCTCGGCATGCTAGTATGTCACTTGAACATGTCAATCGTTGGACAGGGTCAGTGACATATCAGGTCCTGTCAGTTGGACATGTCGCTCCATCAGGTTGATCTGACACTCGGTCAGCTTGGCACAGTATCATGTCAGCTGAGCATGCCAATCGGTCGACATGTCAGTGACATATCAGTTTGTCGTTCGACATGTCAACACACCCGCCCTGCCCGCCGGCGCAGCGAACCAGTAAATGAACCGGTTAGTCGTGGTACCCGCTTGCATCGGTTTGCCTTATCACTCGACCAGCCCTGTCAGCTGTCATGTCTGAGGCGGATCAGCTGGGTTGACCCAGTCTAGACTGTATCCTACATGAAACAGCCGAAAATCGCCAATTGCAAAGCGTAAAGTGATCATGCAGATCCAGTCGAAGGTTCATTAAGCCCCTATAATCATTATGTTATTGCGGCTCGTGCCTATCACGGAATCACGAGACCCGGTTTCATACATTCGTTGCATTCATCCATTAATTCTGCCATTCATCCATCCATTCATTCTGCCTTGTGCATACGCAGGGTCTGTGCCGTGATCAGCTAGATCGCCGGGTGATGGTGCACTATACACTGATTGTATTGCCACGTTGAAGGGAGGGGCTTTTCCTCTGCCTTTGATTGTGCGTGGCGGAACTTCAAGGATTGCTGGATGAGATCTGCGTGTAGTCGCCCAATCAGCCACGAAACAACGCGTCTGGCAAATGGCCTGCATGACTTGTTGGATATATATATATATATATATATATATAATATATATATATATATATATATATATTTAATATTATATATATGAATATATATATATTGCAGGGCGAACTTGAGTGCTATTAATATTCAATTTACACATATGCAGCGTAACACAGGTTGATGAAACGCTGAACGTTTTCCTATAGAGCTATACTAGTGCTAACCCGTCCGCCTCGCCTGGGCGATTGTCAAGTGGTGGTGCAAGCCAGTGATAGGCAATCATGGATTGATAACCGTACTACCGTGACACCTGTCGTACCTATAATACGTTTTTGCACCCGTCATACACCCGAAGTTCCCGTCAAAAACCTACGGTGCCCGACATACACCCGTAGTACCCGTCGTGCCCCTGTGGAACACGTGATAACCCCGTTATAGCCGGCACTCACCCATTATACCCGTGGAACACCTAGGGGCACCCGTTATAATCCGTTAAACCCGTGAAAATTCCACCCCGGCTTAAACGTGTATGTTCATTGGTATATGCCGTACCGTATGTCGATGACCTTCGTTTTCGCAATGATTCCGTGGTTGCTTCTCATTGGTTGTGGCACTGTAGTATCCGTGGTCGGATCTGATGGCTTCGACTGGAGTGAAGCGATGTAAAATTCGTATCCGTAAACTGTTTTTTTATGGTAAAATATTTCTTAGCACCTTCCTATGTCGTTACAGCACAAACCTTCGCCCAAAACTGCACAATCCTAAAACTGTCTGTAACTATCGATCAAATGCGTCGGAAATGTACGAATTATACACCACTCGGTAGTATCCGTAAGCTCGTTTGAAACCCTTACAATCACGTACATCACGTGCTTATAGCAATGTGGTACTGCAATGTAGAACTGCCGCTTAACTGTGTTTAAATTTGTTCCGGAGAGACAGACAGACAGACGCTTATCAAATAGTAATATAGATTTGTGTTGGTAGTGGACTATATTTGGGTCCGGTAGCGGACTTCAAAGTATCTGCAGTTCTGAAAGCCTCATTTTCCATATTCCTTGCATTCAGCCTCTCCATTTCCATTCCATTCCTAATTCTGATATGATTACGCCGCTATCTGGAACATTTCAGGCATCATATGATGATAGATGAGTTAGCAGACGCTGCATGTAACAACAAACCGCGACCCGCAACTACCAAACCACAACAGCCAACGAATGGCAAACCAAACCAACGCCGCAACAAAATAATGTTACTCATTCATTTGCCTAAGTCATTTAAACTCGTATTCGATTTTGCTTTGCATGTATAAAAGACCAATGCAATTTCACTGGGTTAGATTTTCGTCAACCACTTACTCTACCACAGGCCCAGGATCAGGCGACAAATTCCCGATCAGTTCAGGTTTATGTAGTGGTACTTCACACATATAGTTGTCAGACGGTGACTGAAGTGCCGGATGAAATTAAGTTTTTCCGTGGCAGGTGAATGAAACTGTACTAAAGTCTCTGTCATTGAATTCCAGGAAGGTCGATGTGCTTAAATGCCGTGCATATTTCAGCAGATCAAATGGATTATAAACACTGGTCGTGGTCAGTAGTTATTGTGTATGTAAGGGCCTGGTATACTATGTATGACACTAGAGGTGTATATGTTTTGTTTATTCGGGGTAAGGTCGAGCAAATTTTTTACTTAATAATTTCAAATCGGAAACGTTACACTATCTCCACGATCTCAGTTTGTGATAGTCGCGACACCCAAATTGATTGCATCTTGCCTTCGATTGGATCGTCGAGATTCCAGAATCTAACTAATTAGTTACTGCACAAAGAGACAATCGCGTGCCTGAATTCGCAACAAAAAGCACAAATTCGCAACAAAAGTCTATGAACAATTAATTCGCAACAAAACAAAATCTTATAATCTACGAACAATCGTATTGAATGGTCTATAACTGTCAAGGTATATATGGGCCCTATTTGAAAATATCGCCAGTAACATGAGTAACATGAGGTGATGATTGGCCTCTCGTTCGCTTGGCAGGCTCTGCGGGTTATCGGGTAGACTAGTAGTATGTTTAATCCGGCCGTGGCTGAACATGGGGGAATATTGCAACTTATGGAGCCAGTGCGATCGTATTTTGAGAGTCGCTGTAACGGAGAGAAATACCAACGTGAAATACACAGAAAACTAAACGACAACATGTCTAACATTTGTTACCAATTTTGTAGTCGATTTTAAACGAGACGCACTGTCGCCAAGTGGAGCTCAATTATGACGTAATTGTGGCACAAGGCTGGCTTCATGCCGCAAACTTACATGTCCAACACTGGACGCTGAAAGTAACTTTTGACTGGGGTAGAGAGTAATATATTTCAACGCAGTGGGGCACAGAAATGCGTCAAGGTTAGTTTCCATGACTAACTTCCAGGGGCGGATCTAGGATTTTTCCGAAGGGCTGACCCAGGCATTTTCATTTTCAATGGCATTTCGCGGTCAAGGGGCGCCATGGGGCCTACAGGGGCTCCAAAGGTTAATTAAACAACATACAATTGTCCTGCACAAGAAGCTTCTCTCATTTGCAATTTGTCTTCTTGAAAAAGGAAAATAATAAATTTATTAAAAAAGACATGCTGCTAGAGTTTATTTTGAAAGCACTCTCACATGTATGTACAGTAGGGGTGACCCCTTTTTCCACTTTTTTTCTTGACACATGGATTTCTGGGCATCATTCGATGCGTCTTGGCATGCTGAGTTAGGATATCATATTTTTATTGCCAAAATCGAAGAATTCGAGGGCGCTAAAAAAAATGTAGTTTCTGAGAAAACACGTGTGTTGCATGTCTTCGTCCCTGGATCAGAACCGTCGCTTAACTGATCAATGAAGTTGCTTTGTAATATTCCTTAACATTCTATGGATGCACGGGACAAAATTTGACGCCCCTTTGACGATTAGTTTTTCATCAACAGGCCTTTATGCCAGCCCGACACCACGTAGTTGCTTATTCTCATCATAGATGGCAGGTGTTATCGGAGTTACATTTGCAGGGCATGTGGTGGAAAATCGTTACAAAAAGTTGGTGTGTGGCCGGCGCACTGGCGGATCCAGCCTCTCTCCGTGGGGGAGGGAAGGGGCATCTTTTTTGTGGCAAAAGGTACCCCTCATTTTTTTATCTGCGGATTTGGGCCGGTCACCTTATTTTGGTATTCGAGCTTAAGAAATTCACTTCAAATTTGCAAAAATGTATCGTGTTATTTTGTTTCCCGGAAAAAAAAATATTTATTTTCATTTTTGGGGTCAAAAACACAATTTTGAAAATCAGAGATAACCATTCTGAAGAGAATGTCATTTATTTTCTTTTGACATTTTTGTTTTGCAATTTTCTACCAAACCTCTATTTTCTACGATTGTTCAAACATTTATCGTTTTTCCACAAAAAATGGCATGGCATGACGTCATTATAACGTCATTATCTCCACAAAACTAGCATCAATGTCATTGGAATTTGTTGCATAGACGTAGAATGGATGCATCACGAGGTACTGAAAGTTTAACAGTTGATATCTATCATAGTTTTCAAGTTATTGAGAAATCCGGGAGGGAGGGGCAGATTCTGCCCACCCACCAGCGGGGCGCGGGTTAAGTGTCACCGGGTAAGCGTGTTAAGGGTTAAGTGAATTTGTGCTTGAATTGCATCAGGTGCGTTGTTTTGTCTATCATTGAAAGAAAGGGATACATACAAACTTCCAATGCATCACTCGAGAAAAAACTTCCGTTTTCATGAAGTTTCATTGTTTGTTTTTCATTGTTCTCACATTCAGTGCAGGGAACGCGCGGGGGGGGGGGGGGGTATACTGGTATTTAATGCCCCTCCAGATTCCTGTGGAGGGGGGGGGGGGCAATTTGCCCGATGGCCTCCCCCTGGATCCACCAGTGCCAGCAATGACCCGCCAAGTAGAGCCTCTGGTTAAACACTTAATGGAATTCCTTCACTTTTCCATTTTTCAAATTTGCATAAGCAATTGCGAAAGTTGTGTCATGCCGCGAAGCGGTGTGCGAGAATTTTCCGGGTTTTTTGACTGTGTATAGCTGGATTTTGACTGCTGCAAAGAACATTTTTACGATTGTACGATACATTGGGAACGCGCGGGGGGGGGGGCATACTTGTATTTAATGCCCCTCCTAGGGATTCCTGTGTGTGTGTGTGGGGGGGGATTCCCTGATGCCCCCCCCCCCCCCCCCCCCCCTGGATCCGCCAGTGGGTCGGCGGCTGCTGGCCTCCAGCCGGCTGCCGCAGTGGACGTCATACGGCCGCGTCCGCCGAGTTCAAGGTCAAATGGGCTCGTGTCCTTACCTGGTTATAGAACCTTGGGTTTTACCACGGTCATAAAATAGTTTTTTACTTTGTGGAAACACTTTGGAATGAGAAACTTGATTATTTTTCGGTTTCCTTTATTCCCGCACAAATTCTCGGCCTTCGTTTTCTCCAAAAAAAAAACTATTTCTATAGTACTTGATAGTATTAGAATGCACTTCTCTTGGCGCAAGAAAGACGAAATATTGCATTGCTATTGGTACGTGTAAACCACTACATTCTAAGATTGGGGGAGGGGGACTAAGATGCACACAAATATGCATTATTTTATATTAGATGTCAAAATGTATGTATTATTGTAAAATGTATGGGTAACTTATGAACTTAGGGGATATTTATATAACGCTTTGCTTGAATATGATTGTGTTTTTATTTATCAATTTGAGGCTTTGGGAATTACTCTGTGCCTACTATAAATTGATACCTTGGTATATGAGTATGAGTTTGCAGGCTTCTTGAATGAACTGATAATATTATTGTGGATGGTAGATACATTTTGTTACCTAGCTGTTAATTTTTAATTCGATTTGTTATGTTCTGTGATCTATTTCTGTATTTAGGAAATCCTTTTGTCGTCATGTGCTTTGTTGCTTGATATTGTTTTGCCAGGCTTGTATTAAGTTACTTGTTCCATTTTTAGTGTGCAAGACTAACTCCCAATATTGATTGCAATTTTAATATAAGTACTTACCGTTAAGGTGTGTCAATATACATTTTACCTATAACAATGTGTGTTTAATTGTTTGATAAATTTGGTTTGCCAGGCTTGCATTATGCTATTTTTTACATTTTTTACCAATAACTCATAAAATGTCACATTCAAAAGTAAAAATAAAGTCAGAAGTTGGTGTGGCACTGCCACACCAACTTTTAAGATGGTGTGGCCATGGCCATACCTGCCATACCGCATTCTCCGCCCATGTTTGCAGGTTATACAGGTCAGGCAGATACATGGGGATGGTGCTATTGGTTTTCGTGGTGTTTTGTGTCTTTTAAGGATGCATAAACATATTCGACTACCAAACATCTACCCTTACGATCAGGAAAATACTTGCTAATATGGCATCAAACATTTAACTCTAATCTGATGTGCTAAAGGTTTATTGTCGCAGCACACCGTTTGATCACTGATCAATAGTTACCTCATTGTGTTTCTTGCTGCTCTGGTAACTATGAAAAATGATTCACCGGAAAACCGGAATTCAAAGCTTTGTCACAAGATCACATGCAATAGCAACTCACATGTGCATTGTCCATTGTACACATGTGCGTCGGCATGTGCTGCTCCAAAACCCGGCAAAGCAGCATTTCAAAGACTTTAAACGGAACTTCGAAAAAATGACTTTTTTTATATGCAAATCTTCAGACACACATCGCGGAAGGTGCTAAGAAATTAAGTATATGAAAAACATGATTTACGGTCTGGTCGAGCCGCTCATACGTATATATTTTCCCTCCGCTGACGGATAGACTTCTCAGTTCTCGGTCGCTTCGAATTTTACGCCGGCCGCTCGGTAACGATTTTTTTATACTCCAATAATTATCAACGTTGCGCAAATCTTTCAGATTTGATATAGTCGCGGATAATCCAAATACCACAAAGATCGCTTTAAGGGACGATGATCCTATTTCCATGGGCTGCTTAAACTGTTTTAACACGATAGCTGGGCGCTTGATAGCCTCAACGCGCTGAAGCGCCCCCCAAAAACCCCAATCACACACACACACACAACAACACGGATAGCTAAAAACGGATTAGTTGTTTTCCGGCCATGTAAGTGGGCATATCTCGCCAACAATCATCGAGTACGAGAGGAGGCATAATCTTGCAGGCTGGCGAGATATACCCACTTACATGGCCGGAAAACAACTAATCCGTTTAAAACCAGTTTAAAACTGCCCATAGAAATAGGGTCGATGTTTTTTGCTGACAGTGCTTGGAATTTTCCAGTTCTGTTTTCACCTGCGCAGTGCGGACAAGGCGCCACCTTCACCGTGCTGAGGGGGGGGGGGGGGGGGGGTACGTCTGAACGCACCCTCTCGAACGAGGCTGCTATGGAAAATGAGCGAAAATAAAAAAGCCGTTCGAGAGGGGGCGTTCAGGCCCCCCCCCCCCCCCCCCGGCACGGCGAAGGTGGCGCCCTGTGTACGCGCACGGCGCAGGTCAAGCATAACTGGAAAAATTCCACAGCACTGTCAGCAAAAGACATCGTTACTTAAGCGATCTATGTGGTATTTGAATAATCCGCGAGTATTTCAAATCTGGAAGATTTGCGCAACGTTTATGATTCTTGGAGTAAGAAAAAAATCGAACCGAGAGGATCCCGACTGATATTTTATGCCATAATTATAGGTAATTTCTGAAAAAAAAATCGTACTCAATGTAGGGAATTCCATTTACAACGAATTGCAAAGTACTGACAATTTCTTAAAATATGGGTTC
>JAXIVJ010009092.1:20000-42500 GCA_036785665.1 Chirona hameri
AATCATAGTCTGAGGGAGGCGTCTGGTCGGAGGGCGGCACCTGACGCGAATATGACAACTGTCCCCGAGGGCGGCACCTTCTCTGATGACGGCACCTGGTTTGAGGAGCGGCACCTTCCCTGATAACGGTACCACACCTGGCTTGAGGGCGGCACCCGACCTGCGGGGCGGCACCTGAACTGTCGGGGCTGCAACCTGACCTGAGGGCTGCACCTGACCTGAGGGCCGGCACCTGACCCGAGGGCGGCACCTAAGCTGAGGGCGGCCACTGCCTGAGAGGCAGCCACCTGACCTAAAGGCGGCACCTGACCTAAGGGCGGCACCTGGTCCGTGGTCAAATGGACTGATCTAATGGCGGCATGAGGGCTGCTTCTGACCCTGAGGGTGGCACATGGCTAGGGGGCGGCACATGACTAGGGTTGGCACATGACCTAGCTATGGGGCGGCACATGGCCAGTGGGGTGGCACCTGGCTTGAGGGTGGCACCATACCTGAGGGCGGCACCTGCCATAAGGGGCGGCACATGGCTAGGGGGCGGCACATAACCAGGGGACGGCACCTGGCTCGAGGGCGTCAACTGGCTAGGGGGGGTGGTATCTGGCCTGAGGGCGGTACCTAGCCTGAGGGCAGGCATACATCTGATATCAAACCCCGTAAGCAGGCCTATTTCCGCGCCGAAAGCGCGGAAATTGGTCTGCTTACGCGGCCCTTCCGCAGTCCGCACCTTCAGCGCGAAGGGGGGGGGGGGGGCGCCCCCCCCCCCCCCCCCCCCCCCCCCCGCCCGTCCCCTGTATCCGCCCCTGCTAACTCCAATTCCTCCAACTTCATGGTAGTTTGAACGTAGAACATGCAAGTTTTGTTATGAGATTAAATGTTCCTGATATGTTACTGAGCACTACTTGTAGGTTTGTCGGCAATTAACCCTCGCCATACGGGAGCTATTTTTCACCTTCGCCCTACGGGGTCCTAAAAAGACCCCCGGTTAACTTCCAAACCAAGTAACATAGAGCAACGCAGTAAGAACCAACATGTTGCCTGTTATGCTTGGAATATAACGTTATGCAATTTTGAGGTTTCGGGTCAACGAGTGACCTTCCAGGTCAAGTGAATGACCTCGATCGACCACGTCCAGAATAGCGATTTTGCTCTGTCAGAAAACCTCAAAATGAGAAATTGATAAATGTAAATAAAAAGGCATTTCCTAGACCAGTTTTGTATAAGAAATACAGAAAAGGTAATTATTTATTCGTATCTGGTCAAAAAAGTCCAAAAAAAAGTTATTTAAAAAATGATGTCATGAATTTCTTACACTTACGGAGCATCACTCAGTCAAAAATAGAGATATTTCTTTGAAATTTGGTTTGATATTTTTCCATACTCAGTTCTCTCACATATATTCCGGTTTTTTAACATCTTTGAAAATTTTGATTTTGTGGTGGTTTTCCAAAAAAAAGAGAAGTTTTTGTATCATTTTGGGTCAAAACCCCAAAATTTCTAAAATCTGAGATTGGCCATTTTAAAGAAAATTACAGTTTATATCTTTGCTTAATTGCGTTTGCAATTTGCTTCAAAACTCTGTTTTCTACGATTTTTCAAACATTATCGTTTTTCCGCCAACATGACGTCATCAAAACATCATTATTTCCCAAATTGCTCAACCAATTTCAATGAAATTTTTACAGCATACGTATAATTGTTGTATACTTTAGCTACTGAAAATTTCAGCAAGATGCACCGGATGTCTAAAAGTTTTGCAATACAAACCTCGGGGGGTCCGTTTTAGGATCAGGTCAAGGGTAGGTTCAGGTCAAGGGTAGGGCGAGGGTTAAACATCTGATTTCAACATATATCCCGTATTCTTGAAACATATAAGTATGAGCTGTTTGCGTGGTTTAAGGTCGATATTTCAAGACGTATTTCAAGATCGTATCTGAGGAAAGTGAAAATCAGATTCTGTTGATCGTAACTTGGGTAACTTTTTTCCCGTTTCACATACGTTTCTGCACGAATCAGAAAATGGTTACAATTATGCAAACACTTTTCGTTGATGGAACATTCCTACCCTAGGTGTTCTTCAATGTGAGACAAAAACTGAGGTCACTCCTTTCACTCCTATTGTAACTGAGACATAAAAGGTCCATTGAAAAGAAGTCGTCGATCCCTGAAACCCCAATACACCTAAACAAATAGCGAAACCTAACTAGCGAAAGCTGGCGCAGCATGACCAAGAAAGAGCTAGCGTAGCATGACTAAATCATATATGATTCAGTACTATCTCACCACACTGCATAGTGTAAGTTGTGACGTTATGATCGAACTTGGCTCCGCCCGCATTGAACCCAGTACAGTCTGATCTGAATTCAGACTGGCTACTGATTCAACTTTTTTGGAACGATTCAAGCATGATTCATTTTGGAATCTGAAGATGCAATCACCGTTCGATTCACAGATGCAATTTTGAGAATTGATTCTTCTCCGATTCTAAAAGAATCAAAACAAATATTTTAATCGATTCACGTTTGATTCAATATTTAAATATATGTGGTGAATTTATGTCAAATCAATACAAATGGAAACATACATATATATGATCATTAAAACATTGTTAGAGCAATACTATTCAGTATAAAGAATGTAGCTACCGGGACTGTATGTATTTGCACAATTTACCAGTGTACTTCAATCGTTAAGAATCGTTAAATCTTTTGATTCAATCAGACCTTGATTTGATGCGGGTTTTGATTCAATCACGATTTATGAATCAAAAGATCTGGTGGTGAATAAAGTATTGTTTGATTTAAGGAATTTGATTGAACGATTTCCAATCGATTCAATCAGTGTTGAATCAATAACCAGTCTGGATCTGATCCGGGTGTTTATTCCTCTGGCGGCTGAGGAAGCGCGGCAGGCCGGTTTTAGGTGGACATGACTGCATCAGCCGTTAAGGATACCTACAATGTTTTTTAGCTGTTATTTGTTTCAGTTTATGGTTTGCTACCTCTTGTAGGAAACCGTATAAAACTGTACATATTCGTCATCTTTGCAATTTTGGAAATCAGGCAGGATTCCGGTTTCGCTCAAGTTTTGAATATCAAGATATCAAGACAATAAGATACCAAACACTAACAAATAACACATAATAATAATTATGGGCGCCACTGTGACCTTCGTTGTCGGAGCGCCCCTAAACCCCAATCAAAAAAAAAAAAAATAATAATAATTAAACACAAGTGGCTGGTGGCACATATTCTTATTCATTCTATTACTTGACCCGTACAGCCTCTTGTTTGGTGCGTGTGCTGGCATCCCTGCCAGCCACTACATTTGGCACGGTTCCGTCGATTAAAGACGAATGAAGATCTACGCTATCCCCTGTTCATTATCAACCTCAGAGAGCTGCCCAGAAATTGTCGAACTTAAAATGCTTCCGTGTTGACATTAGCTGTGGCGAAATGACGGCTATGTGCGTTATCGCCTGCTATTTCCTACACCATTGACCTAGGTTAAAACCCGATACCTGCCGCCCAACGCTGACCAGCCCGGCTGCGCCACTGCACTTTCATTGCTGCAGTATATTTAAACATCACTCGTTAATCGGTCACCGATCGGTACCGAACTGCGCCCCTGGCTGACCCCGCTGCCCGGGTGACCTCTGCGCTTTGTTACGTTATCCGGGCTTGTTTTGCCGTTGCTGCCTTTCTTACCGGCCGGCCCAGACTGGTTTGACCACTGCTGTGGCCGTGAGACTGCTGGGGGCAACAAACTGGCAAACGGCTGTCCTCGAGAGCAGCCAAACTGGTGGCGAGCGTGCGTGCCACAGGCGGCCAGCGCGTGGGAAAGTGTGCGTGTGAGAGCGTGCGTGAACGAGGTCGACATTGGTGTACCCGTGAAAAGATGGTTGCCTTATACACATAATAAACAATAAACAAAACGCAACATATGTAATAAAGTATTGTTGTTAAAGGCACTGGGTGCCTTTAACAATTTGTGTCGTTGCCTGTCTTTCTAGTTATGATGGATATTTGTATGTTGGGTGTGCACTGTGCAGTCACGTGTCGGAACTCAGTCGGTTCCGGTGATGCTTCCTTGGCATCACTGTGCCACTGGCGAGACGAATCGCATCAGCAGATCACACCTTTGCTGCATCATCCTCATCATCTTCCCGCTAATGGGGCCATTCATTCGGCGCACCGACGGCGGCGCGGGGCCGGGCGTCAGACGGGCAGACGTGGCAGACGTGGCAGATGTGGCAGTCGGCGCAGTCGGCGTCAGGCGCCCCCGGCAGACGCGGGGGGGGCGGCTGACGGGCGGCAGGCGCGGCCGCAGTCGGCGTCCGCGCGCCCGATGCCACCGCCGCGCCCGGGAGGCAGCAGTCAGGGTACCGTTAGAGACGGTCGGCGGCTGCTGCCTCGCTGCGGGCCTGTCCGGTGGTTAGGCGGTTAGCCTGTGCGGCCGCCCGATACGACAGCTGTCGTCTCCCGGAGCTCGAGGCTTGGAGCCAGGAGCCCGGAGCTCAGACCCCGGAGCCCGGAGCCCGGAGCACAGAGCGTGGTCTACACGGTCCCACTGGCTCCCACGGCCGCCGCCCGCGTGTGTTTCTCCCGGCTCAGCCCGTCTCGGCTGGGCCGCCACCGCCGACCGGTGTAGGGTGCAGTGGAGACGCTGTTCTCTACTCTACTCACATACTGAGTCAAGGGCGCAGCGAGTATACTGAGTCAAGGGCGCAGCGAGTATACGCTACTCACATACTGAGTCAAGGGCGCAGCGAGTATACGCTACTCACATACTGAGTCAAGGGCGCAGCGAGAATACTCTACTCACATACTGAGTCAAGGGCGCAGCGAGTATACACTACTCACATACTGAGTCAAGGGCGCAGCGAGTATACACTACTCACATACTGAGTCAAGGGCGCAGCGAGTATACTCTACTCACATACTGAGTCAAGGCGCAGCGAGAATACTCTACTCACATACTGAGTCAAGGGCGCAGCGAGTATACGCTACTCACATACTGAGTCAAGGGCGCAGCGAGTATACGCTACTCACATACTGAGTCAAGGGCGCAGCGAGAATACTCTACTCACATACTGAGTCAAGGGCGCAGCGAGTATACACTACTCACATACTGAGTCAAGGGGCGCAGCGAGTATACTCTACTCACATACTGAGTCAAGGGCGCAGCGAGAATACTCACTCACATACTGAGTCAAGGGCGCAGCGAGTATACTCTACTCACATACTGAGTCAAGGGCGCAGCGAGTATACACTACTCACATACTGAGTCAAGGGCGCAGCGAGTATACACTACTCACATACTGAGTCAAGGGCGCAGCGAGTATACGCTACTCACATACTGAGTCAAGGGCGCAGCGAGAATACTCTACTCACATACTGAGTCAAGGGCGCAGCGAGTATACACTACTCACATACTGAGTCAAGGGCGCAGCGAGGTATACACTACTCACATACTGAGTCAAGGGCGCAGCGAGTATACTCTACTCACATACTGAGTCAAGGGCGCAGCGAGAATACTCTACTCACATACTGAGTCAAGGGCGCAGCGAGTATACGCTACTCACATACTGAGTCAAGGGCGCAGCGAGTATACGCTACTCACATTACTGAGTCAAGGGCGCAGCGAGAATACTCTACTCACATACTGAGTCAAGGGCGCAGCGAGTATACACTACTCACATACTGAGTCAAGGGGCGCAGCGAGTATAATATACTCACATACTGAGTCAAGGGCGCAGCGAGTATACACTACTCACATACTGAGTCAAGGACGCAGGCGAGTAATACTCTACTCACATACTGAGTCAAGGGCGCAGCGAGTATACTCTACTCACACACTGAGTCAAGGGCGCAGCGAGTATACTCTACTCACATACTGAGTCAAGGGCGCAGCGAGTATACTCTACTCACATACTGAGTCAAGGGCGCAGCGAGTATACTCTACTCACATACTGAGTCAAGGGCGCAGCGAGTATACTCTACTCACATACTGAGTCAAGGGCGCAGCGAGTATACTCTACTCACATACTGAGTCAAGGGCGCAGCGAGTATACTCTACTCACATACTGAGTCAAGGGCGCAGCGAGTATACTCTACTCACATACTGAGTCAAGGGCGCAGCGAGTATACTCTACTCACATACTGAGTCAAGGGCGCAGCGAGTATACTCTACTCACATACTGAGTCAAGGGCGCAGCGAGTATACTCACTCACATACTGAGTCAAGGGCGCAGAGAGTATGCACTACTCACATACTGAGTCAAGGGCGCAGCGAGTATACTCTACTCACATACTGAGTCAAGGGCGCAGCGAGTATACTCTACTCACATACTGAGTCAAGGGCGCAGCGAGTATACTCTACTCACATACTGAGTCAAGGGCGCAGCGAGTATACTCTACTCACATACTGAGTCAAGGGCGCAGCGAGTATACTCTACTCACATACTGAGTCAAGGGCGCAGCGAGTATACGCTACTCACATACTGAGTCAAGGGCGCAGCGAGTATACTCTACTCACATACTGAGTCAAGGGCGCAGCGAGTATACTCTACTCACATACTGAGTCAAGGGCGCAGCGAGTATACTCTACTCACATACTGAGTCAAGGGCGCAGCGAGTATACTCTACTCACATACTGAGTCAAGGGCTCAGCGAGTATACTCTACTCACATACTGAGTCAAGGGCGCAGCGAGTATACTCTACTCACATACTGAGTCAAGGGCGCAGCGAGTATACTCTACTCACATACTGAGTCAAGGGCGCAGCGAGTATACGCTACTCACATACTGAGTCAAGGGCGCAGCGAGTATACGCTACTCACATACTGAGTCAAGGGCGCAGCGAGTATACTCTACTCACATACTGAGTCAAGGGCGCAGCGAGTATACGCTACTCATATACTGAGTCAAGGGCGCAGCGAGTATACTCTACTCACATACTGAGTCAAGGGCGCAGCGAGTATACTCTACTCACATACTGAGTCAAGGGCGCAGCGAGTATACTCTACTCACATACTTAGTCAAGGGCGCAGCGAGTATACTCTACTCACATACTGAGTCAAGGGCGCAGCGAGTATACTCTACTCACATACTGAGTCAAGGGCGCAGCGAGTATACGCTACTCACATACTGAGTCAAGGGCGCAGCGAGTATACGCTACTCACATACTGAGTCAAGGGCGCAGCGAGTATACGCTACTCACATACTGAGTCAAGGGCGCAGCGAGAATACTCACTCACATACTGAGTCAAGGGCGCAGCGAGTATACTCTACTCACATACTGAGTCAAGGGCGCAGCGAGTATACGCTACTCACATACTGAGTCAAGGGCGCAGCGAGTATACGCTACTCACATACTGAGTCAAGGGCGTAGCGAGTATACACTACTCACATACTGAGTCAAGGGCGCAGCGAGTATACTCTACTCACATACTGAGTCAAGGGCGCAGCGAGTATACTCTACTCACATACTGAGTCAAGGGCGCAGCGAGTATACTCTACTCACATACTGAGTCAAGGGCGCAGCGAGTATACGCTACTCACATACTGAGTCAAGGGCGCAGCGAGAATACTCACTCACATACTGAGTCAAGGGCGCAGCGAGTATACTCTACTCACATACTGAGTCAAGGGCGCAGCGAGTATACTCACTCACATACTGAGTCAAGGGTGCAGCGAGTATACTCTACTCACATACTGAGTCAAGGGCGCAGCGAGTATACTCACTCACATACTGAGTCAAGGGCGCAGCGAGTATACTCTACTCACATACTGAGTCAAGGGCGCAGCGAGAATACTCACTCACATACTGAGTCAAGGGCGCAGCGAGTATACTCTACTCACATACTGAGTCAAGGGCGCAGCGAGAATACTCTACTCACATACTGAGTCAAGGGCGCAGCGAGAATACTCACTCACATACTGAGTCAAGGGCGCAGCGAGTATACTCTACTCACATACTGAGTCAAGGGCGCAGCGAGAATACTCTACTCACATACTGAGTCAAGGGCGCAGCGAGAATACTCACTCACATACTGAGTCAAGGGCGCAGCGAGTATACTCACTCACATACTGAGTCAAGGGCGCAGCGAGTATACTCTACTCACATACTGAGTCAAGGGCGCAGCGAGAATACTCACTCACATACTGAGTCAAGGGCGCAGCGAGTATACTCTACTCACATACTGAGTCAAGGGCGCAGCGAGTATACACTACTCACATACTGAGTCAAGGGCGTAGCGAGTATACTCTACTCACATACTGAGTTAAGAGTGCAGCGAGTATACTCTACTCACATACTGAGTCAAGGGCGCAGCGAGTATACACTACTCACATACTGAGTCAAGGGCGCAGCGAGTATAATCTACTCACATACTGAGTCAAGGGCGCAGCGAGTATGCTCTACTCATATACTGAGTCAAGGGTGCAGCGAGTATACTCTACTCACATACTGAGTCAAGGGCGCAGCGAGTATACTCTACTCACATACTGAATCAAGGGCGCAGCGAGTATACACTACTCACATACTGAGTCAAGGGCGCAGCGAGTATACTCTACTCACATACTGAGTCAAGGGCGCAGCGAGTATACTCTACTCACATACTGAGTCAAGGGCGCAGCGAGTATACTCTACTCACATACTGAGTCAAGGGCGCAGCGAGTATACTCTACTCACATACTGAGTCAAGGGCGCAGCGAGTATACTCTACTCACATACTGAGTCAAGGGCGCAGCGAGAATACTCACTCACATACTGAGTCAAGGGCGCAGCGAGTATACTCTACTCACATACTGAGTCAAGGGCGCAGCGAGTATACGCTACTCACATACTGAGTCAAGGGTGCAGCGAGTATACTCTACTCACATACTGAGTCAAGGGCGCAGCGAGTATACTCTACTCACATACTGAGTCAAGGGTGCAGCGAGTATACTCTACTCACATACTGAGTCAAGGGCGCAGCGAGTATACTCTACTCACATACTGAGTCAAGGGCGCAGCGAGTATACGCTACTCACATACTGAGTCAAGGGCGTAGCGAGTATACACTACTCACATACTGAGTCAAGGGCGCAGCGAGAATACTCTACTCACATACTGAGTCAAGGGCGCAGCGAGTATACACTACTCACATACTGAGTCAAGGGCGCAGCGAGTATACGCTACTCACATACTGAGTCAAGGGCGTAGCGAGTATACACTACTCACATACTGAGTCAAGGGCGCAGCGAGTATACACTATTCACATACTGAGTCAAGGGCGCAGCGAGTATACTCTACTCACATACTGAGTCAAGGGCGCAGCGAGTATACACTACTCATATACTGAGTCAAGGGCGCAGCGAGTATACACTACTCACATACTGAGTCAAGGGCGCAGCGAGTATACTCTACTCACATACTGAGTCAAGGGCGCAGCGAGTATACTCTACTCACATACTGAGTCAAGGGCGCAGCGAGTATACTCTACTCACATACTGAGTCAAGGGCGCAGCGAGTATACTCTACTCACATACTGAGTCAAGGGCGCAGCGAGTATACTCTACTCACATACTGAGTCAAGGGCGCAGCGAGTATACTCTACTCACATACTGAGTCAAGGGCGCAGCGAGTATACGCTACTCACATACTGAGTCAAGGGCGTAGCGAGTATACACTACTCACATACTGAGTCAAGGGCGCAGCGAGAATACTCACTCACATACTGAGTCAAGGGCGCAGCGAGTATACTCTACTCACATACTGAGTCAAGGGCGCAGCGAGTATATTCTGCTCATATACTGAGTCAAGGGCGTAGCGAGTATACACTACTCACATACTGAGTCAAGGGCGCAGCGAGAATGCTCACTCACATACTGAGTCAAGGGCGCAGCGAGTATGCTCTACTCACATACTGAGTCAAGGGCGCAGCGAGTATACTATACTCACATACTGAGTCAAGGGCGCAGCGAGTATACTCACTCACATACTGAGTCAAGGGCGCAGCGAGTATATTCTACTCACATACTGAGTCAAGGGTGCAGCGAGTATACTCTACTCACATACTGAGTCAAGGGCGCAGCGAGTATACTCTACTCACATACTGAGTCAAGGGCGCAGCGAGTATACACTACTCACATACTGAGTCAAGGGCGCAGCGAGTATACTCTACTCACATACTGAGTCAAGGGCGCAGCGAGTATACTCTACTCACATACTGAGTCAAGGGCGCAGCGAGTATACTCTACTCACATACTGAGTCAAGGGCGCAGCGAGTATACACTACTCACATACTGAGTCAAGGGCGCAGTGAGTATACTCTACTCACATACTGAGTCAAGGGCGCAGCGAGAATACTCTACTCACATACTGAGTCAAGGGCGTAGCGAGTATACTCTACTCACATACTGAGTCAAGGGCGCAGCGAGTATACTCTACTCACATACTGAGTCAAGGGCGCAGCGAGTATACTCTACTCACATACTGAGTCAAGGGCGCAGCGAGTATACTCTACGCACATACTTAGTCAAGGGCGCAGCGAGTATACTCTACTCACATACTGAGTCAAGGGTGCAGCGAGTATACTCTACTCACATACTGAGTCAAGGGCGCAGCGAGTATACTCTACTCACATACTGAGTCAAGAGTGCAGCGAGTATACTCTACTCACATACTGAGTCAAGGGTGCAGCGAGTATACTCTACTCACATACTGAGTCAAGGGCGCAGCGAGTATACACTACTCACATACTGAGTCAAGGGCGCAGCGAGTATACGCTACTCACATACTGAGTCAAGGGCGCAGCGAGTATACTCTACTCACATACTGAGTCAAGGGCGCAGCGAGTATACGCTACTCATATACTGAGTCAAGGGCGCAGCGAGTATACTCTACTCACATACTGAGTCAAGGGCGCAGCGAGTATACTCTACTCACATACTGAGTCAAGGGCGCAGCGAGTATACTCTACTCACATACTTAGTCAAGGGCGCAGCGAGTATACTCTACTCACATACTGAGTCAAGGGCGCAGCGAGTATACTCTACTCCCATACTGAGTCAAGGGCGCAGCGAGTATACGCTACTCACATACTGAGTCAAGGGCGCAGCGAGTATACGCTACTCACATACTGAGTCAAGGGCGCAGCGAGTATACGCTACTCACATACTGAGTCAAGGGCGCAGCGAGAATACTCACTCACATACTGAGTCAAGGGCGCAGCGAGTATACTCTACTCACATACTGAGTCAAGGGCGCAGCGAGTATACGCTACTCACATACTGAGTCAAGGGCGCAGCGAGTATACGCTACTCACATACTGAGTCAAGGGCGTAGCGAATATACACTACTCACATACTGAGTCAAGGGCGCAGCGAGTATACTCTACTCACATACTGAGTCAAGGGCGCAGCGAGTATACTCTACTCACATACTGAGTCAAGGGCGCAGCGAGTATACTCTACTCACATACTGAGTCAAGGGCGCAGTGAGTATACGCTACTCACATACTGAGTCAAGGGCGCAGCGAGAATACTCACTCACATACTGAGTCAAGGGCGCAGCGAGTATACTCTACTCACATACTGAGTCAAGGGCGCAGCGAGTATACTCACTCACATACTGAGTCAAGGGTGCAGCGAGTATACTCTACTCACATACTGAGTCAAGGGCGCAGCGAGTATACTCACTCACATACTGAGTCAAGGGCGCAGCGAGTATACTCTACTCACATACTGAGTCAAGAGTGCAGCGAGTATACTCTACTCACATACTGAGTCAAGGGCGCAGCGAGAATACTCACTCACATACTGAGTCAAGGGCGCAGCGAGTATACTCACTCACATACTGAGTCAAGGGCGCAGCGAGTATACTCTACTCACATACTGAGTCAAGGGCGCAGCGAGAATACTCACTCACATACTGAGTCAAGGGCGCAGCGAGTATACTCTACTCACATACTGAGTCAAGGGCGCAGCGAGAATACTCTACTCACATACTGAGTCAAGGGCGCAGCGAGAATACTCACTCACATACTGAGTCAAGGGCGCAGCGAGTATACTCTACTCACATACTGAGTCAAGGGCGCAGCGAGAATACTCTACTCACATACTGAGTCAAGGGCGCAGCGAGAATACTCACTCACATACTGAGTCAAGGGCGCAACGAGTATACTTACTCACATACTGAGTCAAGGGCGCAGCGAGTATACTCTACTCACATACTGAGTCAAGGGCGCAGCGAGAATACTCACTCACATACTGAGTCAAGGGCGCAGCGAGTATACTCTACTCACATACTGAGTCAAGGGCGCAGCGAGTATACACTACTCACATACTGAGTCAAGGGCGTAGCGAGTATACTCTACTCACATACTGAGTTAAGAGTGCAGCGAGTATACTCTACTCACATACTGAGTCAAGGGCGCAGCGAGTATACACTACTCACATACTGAGTCAAGGGCGCAGCGAGTATAATCTACTCACATACTGAGTCAAGGGCGCAGCGAGTATGCTCTACTCATATACTGAGTCAAGGGTGCAGCGAGTATACTCTACTCACATACTGAGTCAAGGGCGCAGCGAGTATACTCTACTCACATACTGAGTCAAGGGCGCAGCGAGTATACACTACTCACATACTGAGTCAAGGGCGCAGCGAGTATACTCTACTCACATACTGAGTCAAGGGCGCAGCGAGTATACTCTACTCACATACTGAGTCAAGGGCGCAGCGAGTATACTCTACTCACATACTGAGTCAAGGGCGCAGCGAGTATACTCTACTCACATACTGAGTCAAGGGCGCAGCGAGTATACTCTACTCACATACTGAGTCAAGGGCGCAGCGAGAATACTCACTCACATACTGAGTCAAGGGCGCAGCGAGTATACTCTACTCACATACTGAGTCAAGGGCGCAGCGAGTATACGCTACTCACATACTGAGTCAAGGGTGCAGCGAGTATACTCTACTCACATACTGAGTCAAGGGCGCAGCGAGTATACTCTACTCACATACTGAGTCAAGGGTGCAGCGAGTATACTCTACTCACATACTGAGTCAAGGGCGCAGCGAGTATACTCTACTCACATACTGAGTCAAGGGCGCAGCGAGTATACGCTACTCACATACTGAGTCAAGGGCGTAGCGAGTATACACTACTCACATACTGAGTCAAGGGCGCAGCGAGAATACTCTACTCACATACTGAGTCAAGGGCGCAGCGAGTATACACTACTCACATACTGAGTCAAGGGCGCAGCGAGTATACGCTACTCACATACTGAGTCAAGGGCGTAGCGAGTATACACTACTCACATACTGAGTCAAGGGCGCAGCGAGTATACACTATTCACATACTGAGTCAAGGGCGCAGCGAGTATACTCTACTCACATACTGAGTCAAGGGCGCAGCGAGTATACACTACTCATATACTGAGTCAAGGGCGCAGCGAGTATACACTACTCACATACTGAGTCAAGGGCGCAGCGAGTATACTCTACTCACATACTGAGTCAAGGGCGCAGCGAGTATACTCTACTCACATACTGAGTCAAGGGCGCAGCGAGTATACTCTACTCACATACTGAGTCAAGGGCGCAGCGAGTATACTCTACTCACATACTGAGTCAAGGGCGCAGCGAGTATACTCTACTCACATACTGAGTCAAGGGCGCAGCGAGTATACTCTACTCACATACTGAGTCAAGGGCGCAGCGAGTATACGCTACTCACATACTGAGTCAAGGGCGTCAGCGAGTATACACTACTCACATACTGAGTCAAGGGCGCAGCGAGAATACTCACTCACATACTGAGTCAAGGGCGCAGCGAGTATACTCTACTCACATACTGAGTCAAGGGCGCAGCGAGTATATTCTGCTCATATACTGAGTCAAGGGCGTAGCGAGTATACACTACTCACATACTGAGTCAAGGGCGCAGCGAGAATGCTCACTCACATACTGAGTCAAGGGCGCAGCGAGTATGCTCTACTCACATACTGAGTCAAGGGCGCAGCGAGTATACTATACTCACATACTGAGTCAAGGGCGCAGCGAGTATACTCACTCACATACTGAGTCAAGGGCGCAGCGAGTATATCTACTCACATACTGAGTCAAGGGTGCAGCGAGTATACTCTACTCACATACTGAGTCAAGGGCGCAGCGAGTATACTCTACTCACATACTGAGTCAAGGGCGCAGCGAGTATACACTACTCACATACTGAGTCAAGGGCGCAGCGAGTATACTCTACTCACATACTGAGTCAAGGGCGCAGCGAGTATACTCTACTCACATACTGAGTCAAGGGCGCAGCGAGTATACTCTACTCACATACTGAGTCAAGGGCGCAGCGAGTATACACTACTCACATACTGAGTCAAGGGCGCAGTGAGTATACTCTACTCACATACTGAGTCAAGGGCGCAGCGAGAATACTCTACTCACATACTGAGTCAAGGGCGTAGCGAGTATACTCTACTCACATACTGAGTCAAGGGCGCAGCGAGTATACTCTACTCACATACTGAGTCAAGGGCGCAGCGAGTATACTCTACTCACATACTGAGTCAAGGGCGCAGCGAGTATACTCTACGCACATACTTAGTCAAGGGCGCAGCGAGTATACTCTACTCACATACTGAGTCAAGGGTGCAGCGAGTATACTCTACTCACATACTGAGTCAAGGGCGCAGCGAGTATACTCTACTCACATACTGAGTCAAGAGTGCAGCGAGTATACTCTACTCACATACTGAGTCAAGGGTGCAGCGAGTATACTCTACTCACATACTGAGTCAAGGGCGCAGCGAGTATACACTACTCACATACTGAGTCAAGGGCGCAGCGAGTATACTCTACTCACATACTGAGTCAAGGGCGCAGCGAGAATACTCTACTCACATACTGAGTCAAGGGCGTAGCGAGTATACTCTACTCACATACTGAGTCAAGGGCGCAGCGAGTATACTCTACTCACATACTGAGTCAAGGGCGCAGCGAGTATACTCTACTCACATACTGAGTCAAGGGCGCAGCGAGTATACACTATTCACATACTGAGTCAAGGGCTCAGCGAGTATACTCTACTCACATACTGAGTCAAGGGTGCAGCGAGTATACTCTACTCACATACTGAGTCAAGGGCGCAGCGAGTATACTCTACTCACATACTGAGTCAAGGGCGCAGCGAGTATACACTACTCACATACTGAGTCAAGGGCGCAGCGAGTATACTCTACTCACATACTGAGTCAAGGGCGCAGCGAGTATACTCTACTCACATACTGAGTCAAGGGTGCAGCGAGTATACTCTACTCACATACTGAGTCAAGGGCGCAGCGAGTATACTATACTCACATACTGAGTCAAGGGCGCAGCGAGTATACTCTACTCACATACTGAGTCAAGGACGCAGCGAGTATGCACTACTCACATACTGAGTCAAGGGCGCAGCGAGTATAATCTACTCACATACTGAGTCAAGGGCGCAGCGAGTATAATCTACTCATATACTGAGTCAAGGGCGCAGCGAGTATACCCTACTCACATACTTAGTCAAGGGCGCAGAGAGTATGCACTACTCACATACTGAGTCAAGGGCGCAGCGAGTATACTCTACTCACATACTGAGTCAAGGGCGCAGCGAGTATACTCTACTCACATACTGAGTCAAGGGCGCAGCGAGTATACTCTACTCACATACTGAGTCAAGGGCGCAACGAGTATACTCTACTCACATACTGAGTCAAGGGCGCAGCGAGTATGCTCTACTCATATACTGAGTCAAGGGCGCAGCGAGTATACGACAGCTGATCTGGTGTGATGTGGGCGCAAATTGACCATGCAGTCGTCGCGCCCTTAACCCGCGAGTTACTGGGGTATATTTCATAACGCGACTTACTGGGGGGGGGGGGGCTATTTTTTGCCCCCCCCCTCTGATCTCCGGAACTACTCGGCCGAATGTAATAATTCAAACGGCATTCGATAGCCCTGGGAAATTTATCGAGAGAAACATAATATTGTTGACCTCGGGGTCACCGATGACGTCACAGGTCAGGTCAAGTACAAAATGTTTGACCGTGTCAAAAGGTCTCTATGGATGGAATTGTCGCGCAAAATTGCGATATTAAACGCATAAGTCGTTGATAAATCGGTATGATTCGTGAGTCTGACAATTCTAAGTACCTTTCTAAGCTGTTTATGACCTTGGGTCAGGTCAAGGTCATTCGAGGTCACGAGGTCAAACTGCAGATTACGGTAATTAGGCGTTGTAACACATGTTTATGGGTTTGTTTTTCGTCTAGAACGCGGAAAATGACCTTAGAACATTGTTTGTTCCATATAAATAGAAGTAAAAAGCAAAAATGGAAATGCGTTTTTTGTCATAGTAATGCTGTGAGAAGTGGTCGATTTTGTCATTTAAAGGTCATAACTCGGTCATTTTTAAAGATATCGACTTTAAATTTGATACACATATTCACCATATAAGTCTCGATCACATATATTCCGGTTTTTGGATAATTCTGATTTTTTCTTGAAAATTTTGTTTAAAAAAAAAATGTCTTTGTATTTCTCAAAATTTTGAATTTTAACAAACTCAAAAATCCGAGATAGCAGTTTGATAGCCCGGTCTATTGTCAGTAATTTGATTTAATACAATTTAGTTTATCTCAAATATCGTACCTTTGACAGCGTTTTCCGCAAACCATTATTTTGCAACAAAAACCGAAGAACGTGACGTCACTCTGACGTCATTCCCGGTTGACCTATCATAGCCTTATATTTGTAATTTTGCCAACATGTGTAGAATTGATGTGAGAGAAGTTACTGCAAGTTTGGTGACGATACGGGTGTTCGTTTAGGAGTTATTGCAAAATAACGGGAGGGGGGCAAAAATAGCCCCCCCAGTAACTCGCGGTTAAGCCGCAACAAACACACACACTGATGGGGTGTGCTCGTATCGCGGCCTTCTCCATATTATGCTAAGCGTCAACATGGTGGCAAGTACGATGTCTGATAACCATCAGGTAGCCTTGATGCTCTTTTTATTTTGATGCGTTGCTGAATGAATTTGATGCCCCCAACTAGTATCGCGTTGTCCCATTTGTATTGTGTTGTCCCACAAGCGTGGCATGACGCCCCCACTTCGTGATGGCCCTGTCAGAAAATGTGATGTGCTCGGAAAAAACTGACTGCTTAGTGTACCTATGTTGCTTAGTGTATGCATGCAGTTTATGCAGCTAAAGCCCGGGGTGTGCATTACAGTGCAGTGTATATGCAATACAATCATGGTATATATGCAATATGCATGCCCCCATATAAACACGTTTTGTGAATGATGAAATATACTTTGTTCTGGTAGTTGTCTATTAAAAGGAATAGTTCACCTTTAACCCGCGCCGTGCCGGTGCTCGGCGCGACCTTCGCCGTGCCGTGGGGGGGGGGGGGGTCGGGTCGGTGGGGGAGGGGGGGGGGGGGGGGGGGGGGGTCACCCCTCCCCCCCCCCCCCCCCCTCTAACTCGGCTTTTATAGAACGTAGGCAAAAACCGAAAACACTTCGAAAGCTCGTCGAAATGCATTTTGAAACTATTTCAGGCATTTCTTTTCTCAGGTCAATATTGAGGTCACCAGAGGTCATCAAGTGTCAAATTTTCCAGTTTTTAGGACTTCGCTCCAGAAAATCTCAGATATCACAGCAACTATGATAGATAGGAACAACCGGAAAGAAGCAATGGAAAACTACTGAAAAAATGCAATCGGTGTGGTGTCCTCAGATTTGAGCTAAGATCAATAGTTTAGGCTCCAGAGCTCATGAAATGTCAAAAATACTATTTTTTTTAGCAAAACAGTTTTCACAAATATCTGTTTACCTAATAAAGATACGGCAGTAATTGTGACGCCATCGTGGTTGTATTGTCACGAATCATATTCATGATGACCAGGTTAGGTCAACTTCAAAATTTGACCTCAGGTCAAGGTGAAGTGGTGACCCAATTAGGTCATGTTGCACATTGGAAGACGTGCCTCGACAAGACAAACACATTGGTGCCAGTTTCACGTCTCTATCTGGATTTTGTCAAGAGTTATTGACAACAAAAAGTGTTGGTGACCTCGGATGACCTCAGCTGACCCTGTAGGGGTCACTGAACCAAAATTGCACCTGGGTCTTCAAGAATGGCCTATGATAACATGATCCAGAAGTAATTGGGCTGATATCATGCGTATCCTCAGAATAGGAAGCATTTGAATATTTCCCTATTGACTTATAATGGAGAGGTCACGAAATTGACCGACCTTAGGTCACCGATATCAAAAATCTGAGATATAGGAATTGTAGGTACCATTGCTTTTATGAAATCGTGTAAGTACGAAATCAATCTGCCAAAAAAATGTGGCCTATGATGGCCTATGATAATATGATGGCCGATGAATGGCCTATGGTAACATGATCCTGAAGTAATTGGGCTGATATCATGCGTATCTCAGAATAGGAAGCATTTTAATATTTCCCCATTGACTTATAATGGAGAGGTCACGAAATTGACCCGACCTTAGGTCACCGATATAGAAAATATGAGATATAGGAATTGTAGGTACCATTGCTTTTATGAAATCCTTTAAGTACGAAATCGATCGGCCAAAAACTGTGGCTGTGAGACGACCGCACACTTTTTTGGAGGTGAGGTCACGTGACCTGGTCTGGTGACCTGACCTGAGATGACCCGTGGTCAAATTTTGTACAATATGTGGGCAATTTTTGCCTCAACAGCTGTGCCAAAAACGGTTGCGCTGCGCGCCGCCGTTTTTTTCTCTCGCTAACCTAAAAAAAACTTAGTGTGGCGTCTAAATGCCCCCCCCCCCCCGGCACGGTACGGGTTAACATGGGGTTTTGGACTGAGATATTAGGTTTGTAGAGCAGATCTAAAAATTGGTTGTGGCGAAAGAATTACCTCCCTACGTTAAGTAATTGCGACACAGGACTAATGGGCCCGGTTTCATGTCCGCTGTTCCGGGCCACGATCGGGACATGAACGCTCGCCGCCGGAGGCAGGTACACTGGCACGTAGTCTCTGATCACGGCGCCTCGTTAATATCCGCTCAGCCGCCCGGGCGGCGCGGCGGCCCCTTGTCAGACTGTACTTGGCGTCAGGCGGAGCCAGAACGCCAGCTGCTGTCGTACGATATCTCGTGAAATGCAAATAGAAACTTACTTCTTTCTCCACATATATCCACCAGTTGTCCAAACGAAAGTCATATTTCGTAGTTTTGAGCTCAAGGTGCACCGTATGGTTGAATTTCAAGACAACTTTCAAGGTGACCTATTCCCTTTAAACTTAAATATCCCAAAAGGGAATAGCAAACTATCGCCATCTGAGAGCACTGTCTAATGTCTATCCCATCGATCTATCCGTCTACAGTCTATCCCACAGTCATTAGTGCTGATTCTGCAGCTCATATTCGGGTAAAGAGTAAGTATGCCTTATTGGTACGTCTGGTTGTGTGCCACACTGGATAACTAGCATGTAATCTGCATGCTGAGTATCACCGACAGGCGACAGCGCATCCTTGCTGACATACACCGTCGCTATACGACCTTTGGCCTTAGTGTGTACTGTGTATCATGACAAGTAAAGGGTTATCGGCTCGTAATCGGTCTGTTGGACGGACGTTATCTCTGGAACTGGGCCGTGACGTTCCGGCTGAGGTTTAGTCATTGTTCTGTGCCGCCATTTTCATTTGCCTTATGATACAATCATAGTTCTTTGCTTTATTTTGTTTCTCTAAAGATCTGTTAACCCGCGCCCCGCTGGGGGGGAAAGTTGTATCCCCCTCCCGAATTGTCTCAATAACTTGAAAACTATGAGCGATAGCAACGTAAAACTTTCAGTACCTTATACTGAATCAATTCTACGTCTTTTCACAAAATTTCACTGAAATTGAGACGTTTTAATGACGTCATGTCATGTTTCACTGAAAAAAATGACGTTTTAATGACGTCATGTCATGCCATTTTTGGTGGAAAAACGATAAATGTTTTAAAATTCCTATAAAATCGAGTTGTGTTGCAAATTGCAAATGAAAAAATCAAAAGAAAGGAAATGGCATTGTCTTCAAAATGGCTATCTCTGATTTACAATTTTTTGGGTTTTTGACCACAAAAAAAAATCAAAAAACTTTTTGGGGCAAATTTCAGAAAAATCTTGTTTTAAAATCTTGTAAATTTTTTTTTTTTAAATTCCTATAAAATCGAGTTGTGATGCAAATTGCAAATTAAAAAGTCAAAAGAAAGGAAATGGCATTGTCTTCAAAATGGCTATCTCTGATTTACAATTTTTTTTTGGTTTTTGACCACAAAAAAAAATCAAAAAACTTTTTGGGGAAAATTTCAGAAAAATCTTGTTTTTGTTGATATTCAAAAACCGGAATATATGTTAGAAAACCAAGTATGGACGATACTCAAACCAAATTTCAAAGCAATATCTTTATTTTTGACTGACTTATGGCTCCCTAAGTATAAGCAACTCATGACGTCATTTTTTTTAATTACTTTTGCTGGCTTTTAGTGACCAGATAAAGGCAAATAATTACCACCGCTATATTTCTGAGACAGAGCTGGTCAAGAAACATGCCTTTTTTATTTAGATTAATCAATTTCAAATTTTGTCCTTATTGTGACCTGACCTTGACCTGAGGGTCAGGTTGTGAAAATGGCTGCTACTATCGAATTATACGTGTAAAATAACCCATACAGCATGTGTCGCATGGCTTTCGTAGACCTGTGACCTTTTGTGACCTGACCTTGCTTGACCTTGACCGTTGCTTACAATTTCACTTTCGCTTATACGGGAGATGCATTATACCTTTGAGAGCACCTTGTGCGATAATAGTCGCAATCTAAGGCTTTGGATGGAAAGTATGGCCCAAAACTCATACCTCAATATTTTTTATATTTTTAAAATAAATTTAGTCCGAATGTTTTTGAATGGATGGATTTCCGAGGTCATGTTCCGCGCTAAGCATAGCTTGTTGCGCAGGCCCTGACCCCACCACCAGATCAAGCAATTCCTGGCGTCCGGCAGAATTTAGAAGCGAAAGTTGTACGTGCCCGACATACCTGGACACGGTCCGCCCCGCCCTCTGACGTCACCTGAACTTGAGTGCGACCGCTGCCACCGGCCACAAGCTATCCCAGTCCGGGGCAAATAGCGAGCGCCGAAGGGACTCGAACCCGGGCTGCCACTACCGGGTGAGGTCAGAAGTCCGGCGCTCTCCCAACTGAGCTACAGGGGCGGACTTTCAATTTTGACCATTTACATTTGGTCAATTTTGACCTTTTACCTGATCGTGACCTGACATGTGACCTTATTTTAATCATTTAGGGTATGCATTATATTCATCGCCTTGAGAGCTTTCGATCGCCGCCCTGCGCGTCCCGCTGCGGTCATTGGTTCGGAAGATACGGGGGGGTAAAATTTACCCCCTCCCCAGCGGGGTGCGTTCGGCTGGAGACCCCAGCGGGGCGCGGGTTGGTCTCCAGCCGAACGCGGGTTAAGGTCAAAATATCCCATTATGTCCAGACTGGTTATTGATTTAACTTTTTTTGAACGATTCAATCATGATTCGTTTTGACATCTGAATGATTCAATCACCGTTCGATTCACGGATACAATTTTGAGAATTTATTCTTTCCGGTTCAAGGAATACAAAAAAAAATCGATTCACGTTTGATTCAACATTTAAATATATGTGGTGAATTTGTCAAATCAATACAAATGGAAGCACATATATATGATCATTAAAACATTGTTACAGTAATACTATTTCAGTATAAATGAATGTAGCCAATGGAACTGCATGTATATGCACAATTTACCAGTGTACTTCAATCGTTAAGAATCGTTACATCTTTTAATTCAATTAGCCTTTATTTGATACGGGTTTTGATTCAATCACGATTCATGAATCAAAAGATCTGGTGGTGAATCAATTGTTTTGATTCAAAGAATTTTGATTGAATGATTCCAATCGATTCAATCAGTGCTGAATCAATAACCAGTCTGATTATGTCATATATTTACAATCCCTCGGCTTTGAGGTATTTAGTCGTGAAGGTTCATTCAGCAAGACCAGCTTGTCAAGCAAGTTCAGTCGCAGGACTTCTCAAACTGAACTCAAATACATGTCTATATATGTTTCTTATACACCAGTTTGTTAAGCAAGCCTGCCTGTTTGCATTTTTTGAAGTTCGCCGTTTTCGATGCTGTATTGATTGAGTATTAAATTAATTTCTTTGTTGATTATTGTGGTTGTTGTCCCGCGCCGCGCCGTGCCGGTGCTCGGCACCACCTTCGCCGTGCCCGGGGAGGGGGGGGGGGCGTTTAGACAACCCCCGCCCCCTCGAACTCGGCTCCTATGGGACGTAGACGAACACCGAAAATACTATTCGAAAGCTCGTCAAAAATCATTTTGAAACTAATTCGGTCATCTTTTGTTTTG
>JAXIVJ010009092.1:50000-52567 GCA_036785665.1 Chirona hameri
AAGGAAATCTCGGCATGTGGTAAAAATATCAGGGACTCATATTTTATTTTCATTTATTATAGTTTACTCAAAACTCGCGGTAAAAAAGAGTTGCACCATCATCAGCAATCTTCGGAAATAAAATTTAACTAAATTTAAAATATCGCCTTAAACGTTGCATTATTGTTTCTTAAATTGACAACCGTATTATAATGCCATTTTATAGCAACTTCAGTTTTAAACGTTGCAATCCACTCACGATATAATTGCTTGCAAGCCACTCAGTCTGTGGCAAGCCAGACAGCAATGTGTGTACAAACTTTGTTTTATTTTCATGTTTCGCCTTAGGTGGTAGTTTCACCATGCTTGGTGTGGTAAAGGCGTTTTTTTTCTCCATTATTCGTCTCAGTAGTCCGTTTCACCTTGCTTGGGCAGTTGGCTGTGGTCAGGCTGTTACCGAGCTGTCACCCACCATTCTTACATGGTGTCTGTGATATCCACGGCGTCTCACCATTGAGCCCCGGATTCACGGTATATACATTGTCTATCGTGTAATCCAGGGTCATCGTGGTATTTTACCCAGTGTTTTTCCGATGTTAACGAGGACCCACGTTTCTTCTGCAGTGCAGTATCTGGTCGGCGTGCTCTGAGTGGTAGCATACCTATTTGAGTTCCCACTGCTCAGCACGTTCAGCAGTGCTCAGGACCTCAGCTGTGATCAGCGTGCCTCGCTTGTGCGTGGCGTGCTCAGTGTGCTCAGTGTGCTCAGTGTGCTCAGTGGCCAGTGTTTCCCCTGTGCTCACATTGCGTGACTTCTTCTCGCAGATGGTGTGGCTGAAGATGAAGAAGGGAAGTGAAGACGGAGAAGCCAGATACGCTTGGGAGCGTCAAGTTTGAGTCGCCCATCCTCAGTATAGACCCTGATGTTGACCCCGGAGGAGTCGCCTGATGTCAAGGTTAGTCACAATGGCCACTGGAGGGGCTGGGATGCTGGCTGGCTGCTGTCAAGGTTAGTCACAATGGCCACTGGAGGGCTGGGATGCTGGCTGGCTGCTTCTGTGTTTGCATCCTGCTTCTTCTTTCTTTTTTTTTCTCTCTTTTTTTTTTTGGGGGGGGGGTGGGGGAGGGGGGGTGGGTAAAAACACATGCCTATATTTGATGTTTACGGTCAATCATCGGCGATATACTCAAATAAATCTTTTCCTTTTTAGAACGCTTTCATTCGGAAAACTTCATGGTTTCTTTGATATTGTCGTTGCCGTACGTTCCTAAGACTTTTTGCGAACATGAAAGATTGCCCTGGAAAAGGCGACGATCGAAATCCAATCTTGTCAAATAGCACGTTCTACTGAAATATCCAGTATTCACTGAAGCAAATCTATTTCAGGAAGGGCCCAAAGCCTCGTGTTGTTATTCTTGACATACGGGTGCGTGGTATCGGGAACGAGGTGTTAAACATGTTAACTGGTTTCTTTCGGTGAAGTTTGAGTAACAGCCTGTCGTTGTCGAACAGGAAAAACGTGCAGTTCCAGCAAAAGCTGCTTCAAAAGGAGAAACATACCCATATAATGGCAACGGTCCATGTCAAGTGGGTGTTTGTTTGACCATGACGTATAGCTGTTTTTTCTTCTTTTTGGTAGTGGAATATGATAAATGGTGACAATGTCTCTGCAAAACGTTAGCTTTCCAATTAAGCCAATGTCCAAGTTATGTCGCACATTATATTGCTGGATCAAAATGATGATGTTTCAATTATGCAAATACAAAATATCCGTTCTATTGGATGTGACTGTTGCAGGTTGATTGCGATGTGCGTTAAAGGGAATGTTTCACCTTTCTGAAAGTTGTCAAATATATGCTGGTTGAAGTCGAAAATATAAAGTATTGTGCTGCTTGAAAAACGATGGTGGTATTTTTTCTCTCTCGAAAAGTCACTTAACTTTATACAAATTCAGTTTTGTTTTTTAAATTTGGGATGATGTCATTATTGAGCCATAGACCGCGCTGATTGGCTGACAAAGTGGGATTGGCGGAAAAATTCGCTGTCAGCCAATCAGCGGCGACACTAGCCTAGACCTCCATTTTGCAAACTATAAAATTGAATTGCTTAAAAACGGCTAACTTTTGGGGGAAATGACCTTAGTATTTTCGACATTTCAATAACGGCCAAAGATAATGGGCTATCTCAGTTCAAAACCAATATAAAGGGTGAAACATTCCCTTTAAGTCTCATATCTTACATAAATATTGTCTTTATTTTTGCCCATTTTGTTAGTATTTGTCTTATAAAGTCGTTAATGCTGAAATGGTGAGGCTACGTTTCTATGTTTCTCTCTTTATCGTCCTGTGGTGATGGGAAGCGAGTAGCAGTGCAATATTAACCGTTTACATACACTGCATATTAAGTTGGTCTCTTAACTGGTTCCCTCGCAAAGTATATTTCCCGCTATGGTTTACGGTCCGACATGCTTTATGTTGCACGGGGGCTGCCAGGGTGACGTCATCTCTCGCCAACTCCTGGCGCTCGCAATACATAATCATGTTTCATGTCGCGAGAGAAACCAGACATGTTGTCTTATTTTCCTGGT
>JAXIVJ010009093.1:0-10000 GCA_036785665.1 Chirona hameri
CTCAGGGGCCCTTCCGACCTGCCCAGGGGCCCCTCCAGTCTGGCTAGGAACTCATCCGGCATGTCCAAGGGGCCTTCCGACCGGCCCTGGAGCCCCTCCGTGCTGGCCAGGGGCCACTTCGGCATGTTCAGGGGCCCTTCTTACCCGCCCAGGGGTCCTTTCGGTCTGAGCAGGGGCCCTCCGATCTGCGCAGGGGCCCTTTTAACTTTCCAGGGCCCTCTGGTCTCTCCAGGGGCCCTTTAACCTTCTAAGGGGCCCTTCCGACCTAGCAAGGGACTGCGCTGGCTGCTTTGTCGCCTTGCGACATGCTCCGAGGGCCCTCCGACCTGCCTTGGGGCCCCTCCGTGCTGGCTAGGGGCTCATTCGGCATGTTCAGGGGCCCTTCTGACTCACCTAGGGGCCCTTTCGGTCTGGTCAGGGCCCCTCTGACCTGCACAGGGGCCCTCTTAACTTCCCAGGGGCCCTCTGGTCTGTCCAGGGGCCCTCCAACCTGCTCAGGGGCCCTTATGACCTGGCAAAGGGACTGCGCTGGCCGCTTTGTCGCCCTGTCGACATGCTCAGGCGCCTCTCAACCTGCCCAGGGGCCCCTCTGTGCTGGCTAGGGGCCCATTCGACGTGTTCAGGGGGCCCATTCGACGTGCTCAGGGGGCCTCTGACCCGCTCAGGGGCCCTTTCGGTCTTGTCAGGGGCCCCTCTGACATGCACAGGGCTCTTTGAACGTCCAAGGGGCCCTCTGGTTTTTCAGAGAAGGCCCTGGTGGCCCTAAAGGGCCTCTGAAGTCCGCTAAACTCTCTAAAGACCACGCTTCGTGTAGTAAAGAGCCTATGATACCGCGCTTTGCGTGGTCTCGTTGGCCCTTTTCGGCGCGCTGCGCGCGCCGAAAAGGGCCCTCGCGCGCCAAAAAGGCCCTCCTGGCCTCTAGGGGGAGGGAGGGAGGGGGTGGGGGGGCGGCCGCCCCCCCGCCGCCCTCCCCTTTGCTACGTGACTGCTTGTGGAAAAGTAGCGGCTGAGAGGTCCCTAACCACACACCAAATTTGAACACAATCGGCTCAGCCGTTCCTGAGATATAGAATAGGGGTGTGCACGTGGGCACGTGCAGAGTCACCCCATCCCTGAGTTGTGTGAAAGTGCGAGAAAACACTTTTCAACACCCCTCACGCGGCACGCGCCACGCGCAGTGGTAGTCATCCACATGAGCCGGCCCTGGTCTCAAACAGGTTAGGTTGCATGGGACTGCTCATCAAAGAAGTCCGCTTGTCAACCGGACGTGCGGTTGCAGAGATATGAGCTTCTCAAAAGCGTCGCCACGGGCCGGGCCGCTCATAATCAGATTTTCCCCATACACCACGGAAGAACGAGCGAACGCTTCGCGCTCGCTCGTAATCATGTCGTGTCTCGAGTCATCTTGAAAACTACGGTAGCAATATTCGATAAATTCGACATAACATATTTTTTATAATTGTTATTGAAGAAATTGACTTACTCACTTTCTATAAAACAACTACAAGGCTAGACACCTGTAACATGAAGCAACACGCTCAGTTACCGGCTACGCAGCGTAAGACCACTCCGATGCGATATAATATATGAAACTGCGGATTGTGCTCCACTAAGGCTGATGGTGGTCAGTTTCACTTGACCAGCCTCACCTGATCCTCCGCGTAGATCACATGCGTTACGTTTGTGCAGCGGGCCAGCACGGGCCTGATCTTGTTCATCAGCTGGTGGGAGGTGATGACGTGCGTCACCTCTGTCTCTGTGATGCCGTGCACGATGGCCTCCTCCGAGAGCGTAGTGTACAGCGTCCACCACTGAGAAACACGGCACACGTCACCAGTCATCACCACTGAAACACGGCACACGACACCACTGAGAAAAACGGCACACGTCACCACTGAAACACGGCACATGTCACCACTGAAACACGGCACACGTCACCACTGAGAAACACGGCACACGTCACCACTGAAACACGGCACACATCACCACTGAAACGGCACACGACACCACTGAAACACGGCACACGTCACCAGTGAAACAGGGCACACGTCACCAGTCATCACCACTGAAACACGACACACGTCACCACTGAAACACGGCACACGACACCACTGAAACACGGCACACGTCACCACTGAAACACGGCACACGTCACCACTGAAACACGGCACACGTCACCACTGAAACAAGGCACACGTCACCACTGAAACAGGGCACACGTCACCACTGAAACACGGCACACGTCACCAGTGAAACAGGCACACGTCACCACTGAAACACGGCACACGTCACCAGTCCTCACCACTGAAACACGGCACACGTCACCACTGAAACACGGCACACGTCACCAGTCCTCACCACTGAAACAGGGCACACTGTCACCCCCTGAAACACGGCACACGTCACCAGTCATCACCACTGAAACACGGCACACGTCACCACTGAAACACGGCACACGTCACCAGTCCTCACCACTGAAACAGGGCACACGTCACCCCTGAAATACGGCACACTTCACCAGTCCTCACCACTGAAACACGGCACACGTCACAACTGAAACACGGCACACGTCACAGTCCTCACCACTGAAACACGGCACACGTCACCAGTCCTCACCACTGAAACAGGGCACACGTCACCAGTCATCACCACTGAAACACGGCACACACCACCAGTCATCACCACTGAAACAGGCACACGTCACCACCGAAACACGGCACACGTCACCAGTCCTCACCACTGAAACAGGGCACACGTCACCCTTGAAACACGGCCACACGTCACCACTGAAACAGGGCACACGTCACCACTGAAACACGGCAAACGTCACCACTGAAACACGGCACACGTCATCACTGAAACACGGCACACGTCACCAGTCATCACCACTGAAACACGGCATACGTCACCAGTCCTCACCACTGAAACAGGGCACACGTCACCACTGAAACACGGCATACGTCACCAGTCATCACCACTGAAAACACGGCACACGTCACCACTGAAACACGGCACACGTCACCAGTCCTCACCACTGAAACACGGCACACGTCACCAGTCCTCACCACTGAAACAGGGCACACGTCACCACTGAAACACGGCACACGTCACCAGTCCTCACCACTGAAACAGGGCACACGTCACCACTGAAACACGGCACACGTCACCAGTCCTCACCACTGAAACAGGGCACACGTCACCACTGAAACACGGCACACGTCACCACTGAAACAGGGCACACGTCACCACTGAAACACGGCACACGTCACCACTGAAACACGGCACACGTCACCAGTCCTCACCACTGAAACAGGGCACACGTCACCCCTGAAACACGGCACACGTCACCAGTGAAACACGGCACCATCACCACTGAAACACGGCACACGTCACCGGTCCTCACCACTGAAACAGGGCTCACGTCATCACTGAAACACGGCACACGTCACCAGTCATCACCACTGAAACAGGGCACACGTCACCCCTGAAACACGGCACACGTTACCAGTCCTCACCACTGAAACAGGGCACACATCACCACTGCAACAGGGCACACGTCATCACTGAAACACGGCACACGTCACCAGTCATCACCACTGAAACAGGGCACACGTCACCCCTGAAACACGGCACACGTCACCAGTCCTCACCACTGAAACAGGGCACACATCACCACTGAAACAGGGCACACGTCATCACTGAAACACGGCACACATCACCAGTCCTCACCACTGAAACAGGGCACACGTCACCACTGAAACACGGCACACGTCACCAGTCCTCACCACTGAAACAGGGCATACGTCACCAGTCATCACCACTGAAACAGGGCACACGTCACCAGCCCTCATCACTGAAACACGGCACACGTCACCACTGAAACACGGCACACGTCACCAGTCCTCACCACTGAAACACGGCATATGTCACCACTGAAACACGGCACTCGTCACTAGTCCTCACCACTGAAACAGGGCACACGTCACCACTGAAACACGGCACACGTCACCACTGAAACAGGGCACACGTCACCAGTCCTCAACACTGAAACACGGCATATGTCACCACTGAAACACGACACACGTCACCAGTCATCACCACTGAAACAGGGCACACGTCACCACTGAAACACGGCACACGTCACCACTGAAACAGGGCACACGTCACCAGTCCTCACCACTGAAACACGGCATATGTCACCACTGAAACACGACACACGTCACCAGTCATCACCACTGAAACAGGGCACACGTCACCACTGAAACACGGCACACGTCACCACTGAAACACGGCACACGTCACCAGTCCTCACCACTGAAACACGGCATATGTCACCACTGAAACAGGGCACACGTCACCAGTCCTCACCACTGAAACACGGCACACGTCACCAGTCCTCACCACTGAAACACGGCATATGTCACCACTGAAACACGGCACACGTCACCAGTCATCACCACTGAAACACGGCACACGTCACCAGTCATCACCACTGAAACACGGCATATGTCACCACTGAAACAGGGCACACGTCACCAGTCCTCACCACTGAAACACGGCACACGTCACCACTGAAACACGGCACACGTCACCAGTCCTCACCACTGAAACACGGCATATGTCACCACTGAAACCCGGCACACGTCACCAGTCATCACCACTGAAACACGGCACACGTCACCAGTCATCACCACTGAAACAGGGCACACGTCACCACTGAAACACGACACACGTCACCAGTCATCACCACTGAAACACGGCACACGTCACCAGTCATCACCACTGAAACACGGCACACGTCACCACTGAAACACGCCACACGTCACCAGTCATCACCACTGAAACACGGCACACGTCACCAGTCATCACCACTGAAACAGGACACACGTCACCACTGAAACACGACACACGTCACCAGTCATCACCACTGAAACACGGCACACGTCACCAGTCATCACCACTGAAACAGGACACACGTTACCACTGAAACACGACACACGTCACCAGTCATCACCACTGAAACACAGCACACGTCACCAGTCATCACCACTGAAACACGGCACACGTCACCACTGAAACACGATACACGTCACCAGTCATCACCACTGAAACACGGCACACGTCACCAGTCATCACCACTGAAACAGGACACACGTCACCCCTGAAACACGACACACGTTACCAGTCATCACCACTGAAACACGGCACCCATCACCAGTCATCACCACTGAAACAGGGCACACGTCACCACTGAAACAGGGCACACGTCACCACTGAAACATGGCATATGTCACCACTGAAACACGACACACGTCACCAGTCCTCACCACTGAAACAGGGCACACGTCACCAGTCATCACCACTGAAACACGGCACACGTCACCACTGAAACACGACACACGTCACCAGTCCTCACCACTGAAACAGGGCACACGTCACCAGTCATCACCACTGCAACACGGCACACGTCACCACTGAAACACGACACACGTCACCAGTCCTCACCACTGAAACACGGCACACGTCACCACTGAGAAACACGACACACGTCACCAGTCATCACCACTGAAACACGGCACACGTCACCAGTCATCACCACTGAAACACGGCACACGCCACCACTGAAACACGACACACGTCACCAGTCCTCACCACTGAAACACGACACACGTCACCAGTCATCACCACTGAAACACGGCACACGTCACCAGTCATCACCACTGAAACACGGCACACGTCACCACTGAGAAACACGACACACGTCACCAGTCATCACCACTGAAACACGGCACACGTCACCACTGAAACACGGCACACGTCACCAGTCATCACCACTGAAACACGGCACACGTCACCACTGAAACACGACACACGTCACCAGTCATCACCACTGAAACACGGCACACGTCACCAGTCATCACCACTGAAACACGGCACACGTCACCACTGAAACACGACACACGTCACCAGTCCTCACCACTGAAACACCGCATATGTCACCACTGAAACACGACGCACGTCACCAGTCCTCACCACTGAAACACGGCATATGTCACCACTGAAACACGACACACGTCACCAGTCCCCACCACTGAAACACGGCACACGTCACCAGTCATCACCACTGAAACACGGCACACGTCACCACTGAAACACGACACACGTCACCAGTCATCACCACTGAAACACGGCACACGTCACCAGTCATCACCACTGAAACAGGACACACGTCACCACTGAAACACGACACACGTCACCAGTCATCACCACTGAAACACGGCACACGTCACCAGTCATCACCACTGAAACACGGCACACGTCACCACTGAAACACGACACACGTCACCAGTCATCACCACTGAAACACGGCACACGTCACCACTGAAACACGACACACGTCACCAGTCCTCACCACTGAAACACGGCATATGTCACCACTGAAAGACGACACACGTCACCAGTCTTCACCACTGAAACACGGCACACGTCACCAGTCATCACCACTGAAACACGGCACACGTCACCACTGAAACACGACACACGTCACCAGTCATCACCACTGAAACACGGCACACGTCACCAGTCCTCACCACTGAAACAGGGCATAACGTACAGGGTCACAATGAACGGCACGACACACTACGCGACAGCACTGCAACGTACGGCACATGATAATCAACATTGGGGCTTCACGCCCAACATCACCTGATTGTATTAAAGCATTCGCGAACGACATGCGCACATATAGGCCGTGGTCGTGTAAGCGGAAGAGACTCGAACCTGGGGACATGTTTATCAACACACCGTGACCACATAACTTACGGCACATGACCTCATCGCAAGAGCACGTCAGTCGTCAGTCCATTGAAAGGGCCACTGATGAAAGTGTAGTGACGTCATAAAATGTTGAGTTGAGTACGTGTGTCATACAAGGAAGGAGGTTATCAGTATGATATTGGCAGTGTCATCACTTCGGGCCTCTTGACCGATGAAAAACCCGACGGCAATGCGTTAACCTTGAGAAAGCCTCGTGTGACACACCCACGCGGGAGTCGCTATAAAGGCAGGGAACCAACGCTGCACAGCCAATGAAAACAGGGATGCATAACTTAACATTTTGTTATCGAGCTGTAAAGTACGGTATCACGTATGGAATGGTATCACGCAGTGCAGTTTCGCTCAATGCAGTTCACTTGGTATGCAGTAAGGCATATTCCAGACGCCTTATACAAGGGAGTAACATAATCCGCACAGGGCGCCTGAGGTGCAGTAACTGGAAATTAAAACGTGGCGTTAGGATTCCCACCACAATGTGAAACCATGCGCATCACTGAGAAAGCAGAGGTCATGTTCCAACATCGAACCCGACGACTGCTTCAAAATCCGCATCCTACATGACAGGTCCCATTCATGCAGATCATGAAATACAACACAGGCGTATGAACATTCTCCTGAATCAAATGGATGTATTACCAATGGATGGCATGACTTGATAATGGGGGTTATGAGCGCACAGACTACTACATGACATCAATCATTTATCCAGCCCTATAACTGCAAATCAATATAGCCACATAGCCGGAGCACAGCTACCCAGCCGCCTGCTCCGCAGTCCCGTCTGGACTCCGCGTACCTGTGATGTTGTGCTGGAAGGCGGCCAGCGCGGCCACCATCCACTCGGCCCTGGTCTCGGAGAAGATCACCACCCGGTCCCTGGGCGAGAGTCCCAGCTCGCGCAGACCCCGCCCGAACCAGGCGGCACGCTCGGCGAACTCGTCATAGCTCACCCAGCGGTACTTGCCCAGCACGAACTGACGGAGGGAGGGGAGGGGTCAGGTCAGCACTGACGGGGGAGGGGAGGGGTCAGGCCAGCATTAACGGGGGAGGGGTCAGGTCAGCACTGACGGGGGAGGGGTCAGGTCAGGTCAGCACTGACGGGGGAGGGTAGAGGTCAGGTCAGCACTGACGGGGGAGATGAGAGGCCAGGTCAGCACTGACGGGGAAGGGGAGCGGTCAGGTCAGCACTGACGGGGGAGAGGAGAGGCCAGGTCAGCACTGACGGGGGAGGGGAGAGGCCAGGTCAGCACTGACGGGGGGAGAGGAGAGGTCAGGTCAGCACTGACGGGGGAGGGGTCAGGTCAGGTTAGCACTGACGGGGGAGGGGAGAGGTCAGGTCAGCACTGACGGGGGAGGGGAGAGGTCAGGTCAGCACTGACGGGGAAGGGGAGAGGTCAGGTCGGCACTGACGGGGGAGGGGAGAGGTCAGGTCAGCACTGACGGAGGAGGGGAGAGGTCAGGTCAGCACTGACGGAGGAGGGGAGAGGCCAGGTCAGCACTGACGGAGGAGGGGAGGGGTCAGGTCAGCACTGACGGAGGAGGGGAGGGGTCAGGTCAGCACTGACGGGGAGGGGAGAGGTCAGGTCAGCACTGACGGGGGAGGGGACAGGTCAGGTCAGCACTGACGGAGGAGTGGAGAGGCCAGGTCAGCACTGACGGGGGGAGAGGAGAGGGGGGTTAGGTCAGGACAGCTGCACATATTTCAAGCGCATCCTGCCAATATATCAATGTAACATTATAATACACAGAGCAGATTTTGTAAGCGGTGACGAGCGGGTAGTTTTTTCCTCATACTCATCCAAAATTTGCTGTCGTCTGTCCAAACCTTTTTTTACACATCCACAGCTCCAGCAGATTGTCCCATTTTTAAGACAGCTCACTTCGTTAGTGTTTACCACATTCTCTAGCGTAATAAGATTATGTTTGCATTCCTAGTATGGGGACCCAGCATGCCGACAAGCGAGTGAGCTGTGCCGTGGTGGCGGCCGTAGTCAAACGCAGCGTTCCCTTGCATGATTTAGACGGCGCTTTCATTTCAGCTTTGCCTTTGTGACTGCCTGATTGATGCTTACTTGCCAACTCTTACGTTGTGTTTAATAAACTTGATGATGATGGTGATGATGACGATGTTGATGATGATGATGAAGGGCATAGCTGAGGGTAAGGTCAGGTCGGGTTAGGTCATGACAGGACAGGTAAGGACAGGTAAGGATAGGGCAGGCCTGGGCAAGGCAGGACAGACCAGGGCAGGGCAGGGCAGGGCAGGGCAGGGCAGGGCAGGGCAGGGCAGGGCAGGGCAGGGCAGGGCAGGACAGGACGGGACGGGACGGGACGGGACGGGACGGGACGGGACGGGACGGGACGGGACGGGACGGGACGGGACGGGACGGGACGGGACGGGACGGGACGGGACGGGACGGGACGGGACGGGACGGGACGGGACGGGACGGGACGGGACGGGACGGGACGGGACGGGACGGGACGGGACGGGACGGGACGGGACGGGACGGGACAAATTATACCTGACAGGTACGCACTGTTAAACGGCTCAGACATATGAAGCTGGCCAGGTCAGACCAGGCAATGCCGGGTCATGTAACATACAAACAGACAGTATCACGGTCTGAAGATATGCAGCTGATGTTTTCCTGTAAGTTAATATTGGCAGATCATCACAAAATAGATATAATCTGGCCATGTTGACTGATACAAATATTTATCCCGCGCTGTCACCATGAATGTGAAGTGTATTGAACAATGAATTTGCCCTGTTAGTCAACTGCAGACAAAGGACACTGGTAATGACACGAAGCTTAAAGGAAATAATGAAATACATTAAATTAATTATTTGACTGTCACCATGAGTGTTAAACTGATTACGAGTCCAAAGGTTGGAACCTAAGAAGTCGAAGGCCAGTGGGGGATTACTTGAATTTACTTTAAACCACTTGGAAGCAATGACAATGTCCTTAGAAACGAGGCACATGCATCTAAATGTCCTGCGTAATCAACAAGACCACGGAAGACTTCACTGCGCATTCTATCATTACGAAGCGCGTCCACCAGTCACGCAAGGACGTGCCAGCTTTTAAGGGTCACACAAGTATCCACTAGCCATCCACCCACGTGAAGATGCGCACTGAGTGCTTTGTTTGCACGATGA
>JAXIVJ010009093.1:15000-47500 GCA_036785665.1 Chirona hameri
TATGAACCTTGGATCTACTGGCCATATGAACCTTGGATCTACTGGCAATATGAACCTTGGATCTACTGGCAATATGAACCTTGGATCTACTGGCAATATGAACCTTAGATCTACTGGCAATATGAACCTTGGATCTACTGACAATATAAACCTTGGGTCTACTGGCAATATGAACCTTGGATCTACTGGCAATATGAACCTTGGATCTAATGGCAATATGAATCTTGGATCTACTGGCAATATGATCTTTGGATCTACTGGCAATATGCACCTTGGCTCTACTGGCAATATGCACCTTGGATCTACTGGCAATATGAACCTTAGATCTACTGGAAATATGAACCTTGTATCTACTGGCAATATGAACCTTGGATCTACTGGCCATATGAACCTTGGATCTACTGGCAATATGAGCCTTGGATCTACTGGCAAGTGGCAATATACATGAATTCGCAGATAGGTGGATATGCCCTGCTTGGAAAGGGGTACTTCAGAGGGAAGTGCGAAGCCGTTCTATGAACATTCTTCACCGGCTCTCACCAGTGCAGATTGCCCGTATCGTAATAATCATGACAGCTCAGTGGAGAGGGTCGTAAGTTCAGCATGCACAACTGTGTGATAGTGTGAGTATTATAGTCCGGATTGCGCTGTCGGCAGTGTGCAATGTTAATCACGGTGCTTGCTTACTGTTATCAGCATAACGCATATACAAATTTAACCATTTGCGTGCAGTATGCTCGACGAATTGAAGGTAGGTTCTCCAATTTTAAGATTTTTGAACGTGAATATATATATATATATATATATATATATATATATGTATATATATATATATATATATATATATATATATATATATATATATATATATATATATATATATAGATATAGATATAGATATAGATATAGATATATATATATATATATATATATATATATATATATATATATATATATATATATATATATATATATATATATATATATAGATATAGATATAGATATAGATATAGATATAGATATAGATATAGATATAGATATAGATATAGATATAGATATAGATATAGATATAGATATAGATATAGATATAGATATAGATATAGATATAGATATAGATATAGATATAGATATAGATATAGATATAGATATAGATATAGATATAGATATAGATATAGATATAGATATAGATATATATATATATAGATATAGATATAGTTTCTGCGTGTGGATTCCGCGTTTTCTGGTTACACTTTTGCACTTTTCCGTTTCGATTTTGGTGTTTACCGTACCGATTATGTACTTTTTTCGTTTATTCACTTTATCATTTGGTTCAATGGAGCCTGCACTGTGTATTAACACGAACTTAACATTTTTATGGACGTGAGAAAACGCAAAGTCGACCTGATTAAATGCAAAAGCGAAGCGATAAATTGACAAAGCGGGCAGTGGAGCCATGGGTGGACCTTTCCAGAAAAAGTTGGTGGGGCAAAATGACATATAGGCTGGTCATTTTCAATGGTTCAGGTGAAAAATAGCAATTTCAACGCAAGGAAACCTTCAAATCTGACAAAAGTTGGTGGGGCAGTCGCCCCACCATTTCAATAGGAAACTCCACCCGTGAGTGGAGCCCGGCAGTAAGATTCGCTCGTATTGTATTGCATTGTATTTAACGACTTCGGGCCATCCACACACATTGTGGCTATTCCTAGCCCGGCGTCACGAGACATAAAACAGTATGTACATGGGGGAAACAGGGAGTTGACATTCATACTCAGATACATACAGGATAAAACAATGGTGCACGGCTTACAAAATTATGCATCAACACAAAATAGACATAAACTGGTAATGTGAAAACAATAGCACAGACAAAGCATGGCTGCCACACGTTAGTTTACACCTCGGCCTTTCATATACACCCGCAAGTTCCGTTTAAATGAGGCAGGCTTCAGACCAGTCAGTTCGGTCGGTAAACTGTTGTAAAGACGAGGGACTCGGTAGGAAAACTGACGTCTACCGGCCTCAGTGCGGATGCGAGGTATGTGGAACTGCTCGTCCTGTCGTGTGCGCCTATTGCGATGTGCAGCATTTCGGCTAAATAGCGAGGCCAGAAATGCAGGTTCCTCCCACCACCGTGCACGTTGGGCCAGAGTGAGAGAGTGATATTCTGATAGCTGTATGGAGGTGAGCCACCCTGGGCCACTCAAAACGTCCGAAATATGGTCAAATTTACGCCTTCCAGATACCACCCTGGCACAAAAATGTATCACTCCTCGGAGCTGCCTGTGATTTCTGTCTGAGCAGTTGCCAAAAACGGTTATACAGTAACGTACGTGTGACATAACCAAACCGTGGACGATAGTGGGAACCACGTTTCGCGGAAGATAATGCCGAATGTGACCGAGTCCGATCAGTAGCCCGAAGCATTTCCAGACAACATGCGCGGCGTGAGCGTCCCACGACAGGCACGGGTCAAAAATCACGCCCAGGTTTCGCACCGTGCGTTCCGGACCAATAGTCTCCCCACGGAAACATGTCTCGATTGGTGGTACGTTACGGAGGTTCTGCCGGCTGCCGAACACCATCAACTGCGTTTTGGAAGCATTCACTTTTAGACAGTTCGCACTGAACCACATGTCAAGGGAGGAGAGGGATCGTTCCATGCGATCAACCAGTGCGCCGATGTTATCTTTCCTGCCGGATACTAGTATCTGCGTGTCATCGGCGTACTGAATAACATGTGCCTCAGGAACAAAGTAGCTCAAGTCGTTGGCGAACACGCTGTACACGCTGTGTGCCGGTGCCGGTGCGTGCGTGGGCGTGCGTGTGCGTGCGCGTACGCGTGCGCGTGCGTGCGCGTGCGCGTGCGCGTGCGCGTGCGCGTGCGTGTGTGCGTGCGTGCGTGCGTGCGTGCGTGCGTGCGTGCGTGCGTGCGTGCGTGCGTGCGTGCGTGCGTGCGTGCGTGCGTGCGTGCGTGCGTGGGTGGGTGGGTGCGTGCGTGGGTGGGTGCGTGCGTGGGTGCGTGCGTGCGTGGGTGGGTGTGTGTGTGTGTGGGTGTGTGTGTGTGTGTGTGTGTGTGTGTGTGTGTGTGTGTGTGTGTGTGTGTGTGTGTGTGTGTGTGTGTGTGTGTGTGTGTGTGTGTGTGTGTGTGTGTGTGTGTGTGTGTGTGTGTGTGTGTGTGTGTGTGTGTGTGTGTGTGTGTGTGTGTGTGTGTGTGTGTGTGTGTGTGTGTGTGTGTGTGTGTGTGTGTGTGTGTGTGTGTGTGTGTGTGTGTGTGTGTGTGTGTGTGTGTGTGTGTGTGTGTGTGTGTGTGTGTGTGTGTGTGTGTGTGTGTGTGTGTGTGTGTGTGTGTGTGTGTGTGTGTGTGTGTGTGTGTGTGTGTGTGTGTGTGTGTGTGTGTGTGTGTGTGTGTGTGTGTGTGTGTGTGTGTGTGTGTGTGTGTGTGTGTGTGTGTGTGTGTGTGTGTGTGTGTGTGTGTGTGTGTGTGTGTGTGTGTGTGTGTGTGTGTGTGTGTGTGTGTGTGTGTGTGTGTGTGTGTGTGTGTGTGTGTGTGTGTGTGTGTGTGTGTGTGTGTGTGTGTGTGTGTGTGTGTGTGTGTGTGTGTGTGTGTGTGTGTGTGTGTGTGTGTGTGTGTGTGTGTGTGTGTGTGTGTGTGTGTGTGTGTGTGTGTGTGTGTGTGTGTGTGTGTGTGTGTGTGTGTGTGTGTGTGTGTGTGTGTGTGTGTGTGTGTGTGTGTGTGTGTGTGTGTGTGTGTGTGTGTGTGTGTGTGTGTGTGTGTGTGTGTGTGTGTGTGTGTGTGTGTGTGTGTGTGTGTGTGTGTGTGTGTGTGTGTGTGTGTGTGTGTGTGTGTGTGTGTGTGTGTGTGTGTGTGTGTGTGTGTGTGTGTGTGTGTGTGTGTGTGTGTGTGTGTGTGTGTGTGTGTGTGTGTGTGTGTGTGTGTGTGTGTGTGTGTGTGTGTGTGTGTGTGTGTGTGTGTGTGTGTGTGTGTGTGTGTGTGTGTGTGTGTGTGTGTGTGTGTGTGTGTGTGTGTGTGTGTGTGTGTGTGTGTGTGTGTGTGTGTGTGTGTGTGTGTGTGTGTGTGTGTGTGTGTGTGTGTGTGTGTGTGTGTGTGTGTGTGTGTGTGTGTGTGTGTGTGTGTGTGTGTGTGTGTGTGTGTGTGTGTGTGTGTGTGTGTGTGTGTGTGTGTGTGTGTGTGTGTGTGTGTGTGTGTGTGTGTGTGTGTGTGTGTGTGTGTGTGTGTGTGTGTGTGTGTGTGTGTGTGTGTGTGTGTGTGTGTGTGTGTGTGTGTGTGTGTGTGTGTGTGTGTGTGTGTGTGTGTGTGTGTGTGTGTGTGTGTGTGTGTGTGTGTGTGTGTGTGTGTGTGTGTGTGTGTGTGTGTGTGTGTGTGTGTGTGTGTGTGTGTGTGTGTGTGTGTGTGTGTGTGTGTGTGTGTGTGTGTGTGTGTGTGTGTGTGTGTGTGTGTGTGTGTGTGTGTGTGTGTGTGTGTGTGTGTGTGTGTGTGTGTGTGTGTGTGTGTGTGTGTGTGTGTGTGTGTGTGTGTGTGTGTGTGTGTGTGTGTGTGTGTGTGTGTGTGTGTGTGTGTGTGTGTGTGTGTGTGTGTGTGTGTGTGTGTGTGTGTGTGTGTGTGTGTGTGTGTGTGTGTGTGTGTGTGTGTGTGTGTGTGTGTGTGTGTGTGTGTGTGTGTGTGTGTGTGTGTGTGTGTGTGTGTGTGTGTGTGTGTGTGTGTGTGTGTGTGTGTGTGTGTGTGTGTGTGTGTGTGTGTGTGTGTGTGTGTGTGTGTGTGTGTGTGTGTGTGTGTGTGTGTGTGTGTGTGTGTGTGTGTGTGTGTGTGTGTGTGTGTGTGTGTGTGTGTGTGTGTGTGTGTGTGTGTGTGTGTGTGTGTGTGTGTGTGTGTGTGTGTGTGTGTGTGTGTGTGTGTGTGTGTGTGTGTGTGTGTGTGTGTGTGTGTGTGTGTGTGTGTGTGTGTGTGTGTGTGTGTGTGTGTGTGTGTGTGTGTGTGTGTGTGTGTGTGTGTGTGTGTGTGTGTGTGTGTGTGTGTGTGTGTGTGTGTGTGTGTGTGTGTCTGTGTGTGACAAGTCTTAGCTGTTGCTCGCAGGTGTGTTAGGGGTGTTAGGTGTGTTAGGGGTGTTAGGGTTAGGGCAAGTAGTGCTGGGGACCGCGGCCGCCGCAGCGAGTATAAACATATCCATACCCCTATGCCAGCATCACGAGATCAAACAATGGCAAACGCCTCGCTACGCTGGCCAGGTGGACAATGGACATATTGCGCGGAAGTCGCTAAAATGCAGCAATAAATCATGAGTCTGCTGCCTCTACTTCCTGCATATTTAAATTATTGTGAAAGCAAATCGATATCAGATACGAACAATACATAATTCAAAACAGCAGCGTCGGTGATGGTAGCCAGCTGTGTGGTGTAACCCCGGGGTGTGGACTAAGGGTGTCTGTGTGTGTTTTTGGTGACGGTGATGGTAGCCAGCTGTGTGGTGTAACCTTCAGGGTGTGGACTGTGGGTGTCGGTGTGTGTTTTTGGTGACGGTGATGGTAGCCAGCTGTGTGGTGTAACCCCGGGGTGTGGACTGTGGGTGTCGGTGATGGTAGCCAGCTGTGTGGTGTAACCCCAGGGTGTGGACTGTGGGTGTCGGTGTGTGTTTTTGGTGTCGGTGATGGTAGCCAGCTGTGGTGTAACCCCGGGGTATGGACTGTGGGTGTCGGTGATGGTAGCCAGCGTGTGGTGTAACCCCGGGGTGTGGACTGTGGGTGTCGGTGATGGTAGCCAGCGTGTGGTGTAACCCCGGGGTGTGGACTGTGGGTGTCGGTGATGGTAGCCAGCGTGTGGTGTAACCCCGGGGTGTGGACTGTGGGTGTCGGTGATGGTAGCCAGCTGTGTGGTGTAACCCCAGGGTGTGGACTGTGGGTGTCGGTGTGTTTTTGGTGACGGTGATGGTAGCCAGCTGTGTGGTGTAACCCCGGGGTGTGGACTGTGGGTGTCGGTGATGGTAGCCAGCGTGTGGTGTAACCCCGGGGTGTGGACTGTGGGTGTCGGTGATGGTAGCCAGCAGTGTGGTGTAACCCCAGGGTGTGGACTGTGGGTGTCGGTGTGTTTTTGGTGACGGTGATGGTAGCCAGCTGTGTGGTGTAACCCCGGGGTGTGGACTGTGGGTGTCGGTGTGTGTTTTGGTGACGGTGATGGTAGCCAGCGTGTGGTGTAACCCCGGGGTGTGGACTGTGGGTGTCGGTGATGGTAGCCAGCTGTGTGGTGTAACCCCGGGGTGTGGACTGTGGGTGTCGGTGTGTGTTTTGGTGACGGTGATGGTAGCCAGCGTGTGGTGTAACCCCGGGGTTTGGACTGTGGGTGTCGGTGATGGTAGCCAGCGTGTGGTGTAACCCCGGGGTGTGGACTGTGGGTGTCGGTGATGGTAGCCAGCTGTGTGGTGTAACCCCGGGGTGTGGACTGTGGGTGTCGGTGATGGTAGCCAGCTGTGTGGTGTAACCCCATGGTGTGGACTGTGGGTGTCGGTGTGTGTGTTTTTGGTGACAGTGATGGTAGCCAGCTGTGGTGTAACCCCGGGGTGTGGACTGTGGGTGTCGGTGATGGTAGCCAGCGTGTGGTGTAACCCCGGGGTGTGGATTGTGGGTGTCGGTGATGGTAGCCAGCGTGTGGTGTAACCCCGGGGTGTGGACTGTGGGTGTCGGTGATGGTAGCCAGCTGTGTGGTGTAACCCCGGGGTGTGGACTGTGTGTGTCGGTGATGGTAGCCAGCGTGTGGTGTAACCCCGGGGTGTGGATTGTGGGTGTCGGTGATGGTAGCCAGCTGTGTGGTGTAACCCCGGGGTGTGGACTGTGGGTGTCGGTGTGTGTTTTTGGTGTCGGTGATGGTAGCCAGCGTGTGGTGTAACCCCGGGGTGTGGACTGTGGGTGTCGGTGATGGTAGCCAGCTGTGTGGTGTAACCCCGGGGTGTGGACTGTGGGTGTCGGTGATGGTAGCCAGCTGTGTGGTGTAACCCCGGGGTGTGGACTGTGGGTGTCGGTGTGTGTTTTTGGTGTCGGTGATGGTAGCCAGCGTGTGGTGTAACCCCGGGGTGTGGACTGTGGGTGTCGGTGATGGTAGCCAGCTGTGTGGTGTAACCCCGGGGTGTGGACTGTGGGTGTCGGTGATGGTAGCCAGCTGTGTGGTGTAACCCCGGGGTGTGGACTGTGGGTGTCGGTGATGGTAGCCAGCTGTGTGGTGTAACCCCGGGGTGTGGACTGTGGGTGTCGGTGTGTGTTTTTGGTGTCGGTGATGGTAGCCAGCGTGTGGTGTAACCCCGGGGTGTGGACTGTGGGTGTCGGTGATGGTAGCCAGCTGTGTGGTGTAACCCCGGGGTGTGGACTGTGGGTGTCGGTGATGGTAGCCAGCTGTGTGGTGTAACCCCGGGGTGTGGACTGTGGGTGTCGGTGATGGTAGCCAGCGTGTGGTGTAACCCCGGGGTGTGGACTGTGGGTGTCGTTGTGTGTTTTTGGTGACGGTGATGGTAGCCAGCGTGTGGTGTAACCCCGGGGTGTGGACTGTGGGTGTCGGTGATGGTAGCCAGCTGTGTGGTGTAACCCCGGGGTGTGGACTGTGGGTGTCGGTGATGGTAGCCAGCTGTGTGGTGTAACCCCGGGGTGTGGACTGTGGGTTTCGGTGATGGTAGCCAGCTGTGTGGTGTAACCCCGGGGTGTGGACTGTGGGTGTCGGTGTGTGTTTTTGGTGTCGGTGATGGTAGCCAGCGTGTGGTGTAACCCCGGGATGTGGACTGTGGGTGTCGGTGATGGTAGCCAGCTGTGTGGTGTAACCCCGGGGTGTGGACTGTGGGTGTCGGTGATGGTAGCCAGCTGTGTGGTGTAACCCCGGGGTGTGGACTGTGGGTGTCGGTGATGGTAGCCAGCGTGTGGTGTAACCCCGGGGTGTGGACTGTGGTTGTCGGTGTGTGTTTTTGGTGTCGGTGATGGTAGCCAGCGTGTGGTGTAACCCCGGGGTGTGGACTGTGGGTGTCGGTGATGGTAGCCAGCTGTGTGGTGTAACCCCGGGGTGTGGACTGTGGGTGTCGGTGATGGTAGCCAGCTGTGTGGTGTAACCCCGGGGTGTGGACTGTGGGTGTCGGTGTGTGTTTTTGGTGTCGGTGATGGTAGCCAGCGTGTGGTGTAACCCCGGGGTGTGGACTGTGGGTGTCGGTGATGGTAGCCAGCTGTGTGGTGTAACCCCGGGGTGTGGACTGTGGGTGTCGGTGATGGTAGCCAGCTGTGTGGTGTAACCCCGGGGTGTGGACTGTGGGTGTCGGTGATGGTAGCCAGCGTGTGGTGTAACCCCGGGGTGTGGACTGTGGGTGTCGGTGTGTGTTTTTGGTGACGGTGATGGTAGCCAGCTGGGTGGTGTAACCCCAGGGTGTGGACTGTGGGTGTCGGTGTGTGTTTTTGGTGACGGTGATGGTAGCCAGCTGTGTGGTGTAACTCCGGGGTGTGGACTGTGGGTGTCGGTGTGTGTGTTTTTGGTGTCGGTGATGGTAGCCAGCTGTGTGGTGTAACCCCGGGGTGTGGACTGTGGGTGTCGGTGATGGTAGCCAGCTGTGTGGTGTAACCCCGGGGTGTGGACTGTGGGTGTCGGTGTGTGTTTTTGGTGTCGGTGATGGTAGCCAGCGTGTGGTGTAACCCCGGGGTGTGGACTGTGGGTGTCGGTGATGGTAGCCAGCAGTGTGGTGTAACCCCGGGGTGTGGACTGTGGGTGTCGGTGATGGTAGCCAGCTGTGTGGTGTAACCCCGGGGTGTGGACTGTGGGTGTCGGTGATGGTAGCCAGCGTGTGGTGTAACCCCAGGGTGTGGACTGTGGGTGTCGGTGATGGTAGCCAGCTGTGTGGTGTAACCCCGGGGTGTGGACTGTGGGTGTCGGTGATGGTAGCCAGCTGTGTGGTGTAACCCCGGGGTGTGGACTGTGGGTGTCGGTGTGTGTTTTTGGTGACGGTGATGGTAGCCAGCTGTGTGGTGTAACCCCAGGGTGTGGACTGTGGGTGTCGGTGTGTTTTTGGTGGCGGTGATGGTAGCCAGCTGTGTGGTGTAACCCCGGGGTGTGGACTGTGGGTGTCGGTGTGTGTGTTTTTTTGGTGTCGGTGATGGTAGCCAGCTGTGTGGTGTAACCCCGGGGTGTGGACTGTGGGTGTCGGTGATGGTAGCCAGCGTGTGGTGTAACCCCGGGGTGTGGACTGTGGGTGTCGGTGATGGTAGCCAGCTGTGTGGTGTAACCCCGGGGTGTGGACTGTGGGTGTCGGTGTGTGCTTTTGGTGTCGGTGATGGTAGCCAGCTGTGTGGTGTAACCCCGGGGTGTGGACTGTGGGTGACGGTGATGGTAGCCAGCGTGTGGTGTAACCCCGTGGTGTGGACTGTGGGTGTCGGTGATGGTAGCCAGCGTGTGGTGTAACCCCGGGGTGTGGACTGTGGGTGTCGGTGTGTGTTTTTGGTGTCGGTGATGGTAGCCAGCTGTGTGGTGTAACCCCGGGGTGTGGACTGTGGGTGTCGGTGATGGTAGCCAGCTGTGTGGTGTAACCCCGGGGTGTGGACTGTGGGTGTCGGTGATGGTAGCCAGCGTGTGGTGTAACCCCGGGGTGTGGACTGTGGGTGTCGGTGATGGTAGCCAGCGTGTGGTGTAACCCCGGGGTGTGGACTGTGGGTGTCGGTGATGGTAGCCAGCTGTGTGGTGTAACCCCGGGGTGTGGACTGTGGGTGTCGGTGATGGTAGCCAGCGTGTGGTGTAACCCCGGGGTGTGGACTGTGGGTGTCGGTGATGGTAGCCAGCTGTGTGGTGTAACCCCGGGGTGTGGACTGTGGGTGTCGGTGATGGTAGCCAGCGTGTGGTGTAACCCCAGGGTGTGGACTGGGGGTGTCGGTGATGGTAGCCAGCTGTGAGGTGTAACCCCGGGGTGTGGAATGTGGGTGTCGGTGTGTATTTTGGTGACGGTGATGGTAGCCAGCTGTGGTGTAACCCCGGGGTGTGGACTGTGGGTGTCGGTGATGGTAGCCAGCTGTGTGGTGTAACCCCGGGGTGTGGACTGTGGGTGTCGGTGATGGTAGCCAGCGTGTGGTGTAACCCCGGGGTGTGGAATGTGGGTGTCGGTGTGTGTTTTTGGTGTCGGTGATGGTAGCCAGCTGTGTGGTGTAACCCCGGGGTGTGGACTGTGGGTGTCGGTGATGGTAGCCAGCGTGTGGTGTAACCCCGGGGTGTGGACTGTGGGTGTCGGTGATGGTAGCCAGCTGTGTGGTGTAACCCCGGGGTGTGGACTGTGGGTGTCGGTGATGGTAGCCAGCGTGTGGTGTAACCCCGGGGTGTGGACTGTGGGTGTCGGTGATGGTAGCCAGCGTGTGGTGTAACCCCGGGGTGTGGACTGTGGGTGTCGGTGATGGTAGCCAGCTGTGTGGTGTAACCCCGGGGGTGTGGACTGTGGGTGTCGGTGATGGTAGCCAGCTGTGTGGTGTAACCCCGGGGTGTGGAATGTGGGTGTCGGTGATGGTAGCCAGCGTGTGGTGTAACCCCGGGGTGTGGACTGTGTGTGTCGTTGATGGTAGCCAGCGCGTGGTGTAACCCCGGGGTGTGGACTGTGGGTGTCGGTGATGGTAGCCAGCTGTGTGGTGTAACCCCAGGGTGTGGACTGTGGGTGTCGGTGATGGTAGCCAGCTGTGTGGTGTAACCCCGGGGTGTGGACTGTGGGTGTCGGTGATGGTAGCCAGCTGTGTGGTGTAACCCCGGGGTGTGGACTGTGGGTGTCGGTGATGGTAGCCAGCTGTGTGGTGTAACCCCAGGGTGTGGACTGTGGGTGTCGGTGATGGTAGCCAGCGTGTGGTGTAACCCCGGGGTGTGGACTGTGTGTGTCGGTGATGGTAGCCAGCGTGTGGTGTAACCCCGGGGTGTGGAATGTGGGTGTCGGTGATGGTAGCCAGCTGTGTGGTGTAACCCCGGGGTGTGGACTGTGGGTGTCGGTGTGTGTTTTTGGTGTCGGTGATGGTAGCCAGCGTGTGATGTAACCCCAGGGTGTGGACTGTGGGTGTCGGTGATGGTAGCCAGCTGTGTGGTGTAACCCCAGGGTGTGGACTGTGGGTGTCGGTGATGGTAGCCAGCTGTGTGGTGTAACCCCGGGGTGTGGACTGTGGGTGTCGGTGATGGTAGCCAGCTGTGTGGTGTAACCCCGGGGTGTGGACTGTGGGTGTCGGTGATGGTAGCCAGCGTGTGGTGTAACCCCGGGGTGTGGACTGTGGGTGTCGGTGATGGTAGCCAGCGTGTGGTGTAACCCCGGGGTGTGGACTGTGGGTGTCGGTGTGTGTTGTTGGTGACGGTGAGGTAACATCGCTGCCCGGAATTATGAGCACAACACCCGGGGTATGAGTATCGACCCAGTTTATGATCCATATCATGAGCAGTACACCAAGAGTATGAGCGAGTGAGGACCAACAGTAGGTATCGTGCAGAGTATGAACAGGACACCCGGGGTATGAGTATGGACCCAGAATATGATCCATATCATGAGCAGTACACCAAGAGTATGAGCGAGTGAGGACCAACAGTAGCAGGTATCGTGCAGAGTATGAGCAGGACAGAGTATGAGTATGGACCCGGAGCAGTGGTGCACGCAGGATTCCATTTGGGGGGGGGGGGCCTAAGAGCGGGCCCCCTTGTGTGCAGGCCCCCACCCGTTTTTTTAAGAAAACTTCGCGGATTTCGGTCACTTGTTTTGACGGGGCCCCTACAGCATGGGATCTGATATATATCATAATTGTCTTATCAATTTCGTAAGGTGTGTGCTACTGATGTGCGAATTTTAGGTGCGTGTGCTACTGATGTGCTGTACAACTGTCGAGAGTTGACGAAATGAGGTCAATGACAACACGCAGTAGTGGTGACTGGTGAACGGATACGGTATTTTCGCAACAGGTATGGTATGTGTGATCAGTTGGCGCGATACATGGCTGATTTGTACTGTCTTTACAACATACAGCATCGCAACAATTGTGGAGACGGTCTCGCGCATGACTTGGGAAGGCATAACCAACGGATCCAGGGCCTAGTGTCAACCAGTTGCTGCATACCTGTCTGGAAGCTGCGCACCGGCTTTCTGGAGTTTGGTCAAAATGAGAGAAGCACGGGGAAACAGATCGCGTCAAAAATTGAAAACGTCGTAATAACTAGGTGTTATTTTTTTCGGGAGATCTGCTACCCATTGTCTTCGGTGGGCTTGGATACTCAAAATATCGGTCCCTAGGTGCATCTCTAGTATTGACGCTGGAACGTAACATGTACCAAATAGCGAAGCATTTTATTTCATCAGTGTAGTTGAGCGTTACAATATTATTTGGCTACGCCCATAGATGCTTGAGATGCCTATGCGCAAATTGTAGTGTATATAGAAACCGCGTTTACACGGGACTTTATATTCTCTGGGCATGAATGAATGATCTCTTCGGAAATTGAGGCAATTTTAGAAATTGGACCAAATTATGGCGCTGTTTTCCTTTTTAACCTCCCATATTCCTGTCCTCTACAGGTATAAAAGTACCAGCCTTTGGACGTCAAACGTCCAAACAAAGTCCCGTATAAACTACGCTAGGCTACGTTCTCGGAACGGAATAGGAATTAACCCTGGAGACGCTCGGGGGCGGTGCGTTTTTTCTCCCCCCCCCCTATTTTTTTCCTGTCATAATCAGACAACGCATAGATATATCGACTTGAAACTTTCAGCAACTTTAAATGAATAGCTAAGCCACGTTTTGGCAACAAAATTGGGTCCCGGACAGGTCAGGTCAGGTCACCAGGTCAGGTCAAATGACATGACCACCAAACAACTTCTTGGTAGCACCGCCGGCACAGCGGTTAATCGAGCAACATGCAACTCATGGCACGTCATGAGGTCATTAGGGACTACAATATCTCGGATTTTCTACATCGGTGACCTAAGGTCAAGTTATAATCGTGAACTTTTCGATGTAACTCTGTGGAAAAACAAAAACGCATATTTCTTTGTTGTAAAGGGATAAATTTAGTTCATGTTTGCTCTAGCCTCTAGTTTTGGCCAGAGACTAGAGACCTGACCGGGCCCCATATCACCCCTCTGCCAGCACCGGGGCCCTGCCTTGATCGGGCCCCTACCAGGAACGGGCCCGTCTAAAAAATGCAAGGATTGGGCCCTGTTGTGACCGGGCCCTCGTCCTGACCGGGCCCCGTATCACGCCTTTGCCAGCACCGGGCCCCTACCTCGATCGGACCTGACCAAGACCAGGCCCCTACCAGAAACGGGCCCGTATCAATAATATGCAAGGACCAGGCCCTGTTGTGTCCGGACCCTCATCCTGACCGGGCCCCATATCACGCAGCACGCCTCTGACAGCACCGGGCCCCTGTCCCATGACCACCAAAAGGCCTCTGCCCTGGGCAGGGGTCGGTAGGGCCCCTGCCCCACCGGGCCCTGGGCCCCACCGGGCGATCGGGCCCCTACCAGGAACGGGCCCCTATCAGGAAGGGGTCGTATCAAATAATTTCCCAGGAGCGTGCCCTGTTGTGACCGGGCCCTTGTCCTGACCGGGCCCCATATCACGCCTTTGTCAGCACCGGGCCCCTACCTCGATCGGACCTGACCAAGACCGGACCCCTGCCAGAAACGGGCCCGTATCAAGCACATGCAAAGACCGGGCCCTGTTGTGACCGGCCCTTCGTTTTGACCGGGCCCCATATCACGTCTTTGCCAGCACCGGGCCCCTGCCTCGATCGGGCCTGATCAAGACCGGGCCCCTACCAGGAACGGGCCCGTGTCACCAGAACGTGACCGTATCAAGAATTTATAAGGACCGGGACCTGTTGTGATGGCCGACGGGGCCCCGTCTTGACCGGGCCCCATATCACGCCTTTGCTAGCACCGGGCCCCTGCCTCGATCGGGCCTGACCAAACCGGGCCCCTACCAGGAACGGGATCGTATCAAGATTTTGCAAGGACTGGATCCTGTTGTGACCGGGCTCTCGTCCTGACCAGGCCCTATATCACACCTTTGCTAGCACCGGGCCCCTGCCTCGATCGGGCCTGACCAAGACCGGGCCCCTACCAGGAACGGGCCCGTATCAATAATTTTCAAGGGCCGGGCCCTTGACCTGACCGGGCCCCCATATCACGCCTCTGCCAGCCCTGTCTTGATCGGGCCCCTACCAGGAACGGGCCCCGATCAGGAAGGGGCCCGTATCAAATAATTTGCTAGGAGCGGGCCCTGTTGTGTCCGGGTCCTCGTCCTGACCGGGCCCCATGGCCATATCACGCTTTTGGCAGCACCGGGCCCCTGTCTCGATCGGGCCTGACCAAGACCAGACCCCTACCAGAAAGGGGCCCGTATCAAGAATATGCGAGGACCGGGCCCTGTTGTGACCGGGCCCTGTTGTGACCGGGCCCTCGTCCTGACCGGGCCCATGCCACGCTTTTGCCAGCACTGGGCCTGGCCAAGACCGGACCCCTACCAGAAACGGCCCGCATCAAGAATATGCAAGGACCGGGCCACATATCATGCCTTTGCCAGCACCGGGCCCCTGCCTCGATCAGGCCTTATCAAGACTGGGCCCTACCAGGTATGGGCCAGAATACGGGTCCTTTTGATGCGAGCCCCCTCAGAAATTCCGGGGGGTCAACTGACCCCTTTGACCCCCTGCGTGCGCCACCGACCCGGAGTATGAAGTAGAATAAGAGAAGAACGTCTATAGTATGAATATGGGCCCACAGTGAGGTATGGTGCAGACTGCAGAGTATGGGCATGGGGCATGGGCCCACAGCAGGTCTGGTATTAGAGTATGAGCAGGACACCTCAAGTATGAGTATGGACCCGAGGTAGGTATGGCTCAGAGTATGTGTATGGGCCCACAGCAGGTATTATGCAGAGTATGAGCAGAACACCTCAAGTATGAGCATGGACCCGAGGTAGGTATGGCTCAGAGTATGTGTATGGGTCCACGGTAGGTATTATGCAGAGTATGAGCAGAACATCTCAAGTATGAGTATGGACCCGACGTAGGTATGGCTCAGAGTATGTGTATGGGCCCACAGTAGGTATTATGCAGAGTATGAGCAGAACATCTCAAGTATGAGTATGGACCCGAGGTAGGTATGGCTCAGAGTATGTATATGGGCCCACAGCAGGTCTGGTATTAGAGTATGAGCAGAACACCTCGAGTATGAGTATGGACCCGAGGTAGGTATGGCTCAGAGTGTGTGTATGGGCCCACAGCAGGTCTGGTATTAGAGTATGAGCAGGACACCTCAAGTATGAGTATGGACCCGAGGTAGGTATGGCTCAGAGTATGGGTATGGGCCCACAGCAGGTATTATGCAGGGTATGAGCAGAACACCTAGAGTATGAGTATGGACCCGAGGTAGGTATGGCTCAGAGTATGTGTATGGGCCCACAGCAGGTCTGGTATTAGAGTATGAGCAGGACACCTCTAGTATGAGTATGGACCCGAGGTAGGTATGGCTCAGAGTATGTGTATGGGCCCACAGCAGGTCTGGTATTAAAGTATGAGCAGGACACCTAAAGTATGAGTATGGACCCGAGGTAGGTATGGCTCAGAGTATGTGTATGGGCCCACAGCAGGTATTATGCAGGGTATGAGCAGAACACCTAGAGTATGAGTATGGACCCGAGGTAGGTATGGCTCAGAGTGTGTGTATGGGCCCACAGCAGGTCTGGTATTAGAGTATGAGCAGGACACCTCAAGTATGAGTATGGACCCGAGGTAGGTATGGCTCAGAGTATGGGTATGGGCCCACAACAGGTATTATGCAGGGTATGAGCAGAACACCTAGAGTATGAGTATGGACCCGAGGTAGGTATGGCTCAGAGTGTGTGTATGGGCCCACAGCAGGTCTGGTATTAGAGTATGAGCAGGACACCTCAAGTATGAGTATGGACCCGAGGTAGGTATGGCTCAGAGTATGGGTATGGGCCCACAGCAGGTATTATGCAGGGTATGAGCAGAACACCTAGAGTATGAGTATGGACCCGAGGTAGGTATGGCTCAGAGTGTGTGTATGGGCCCACAGCAGGTCTGGTATTAGAGTATGAGCAGGACACCTCTAGTATGAGTATGGACCCGAGGTAGGTATGGCTCAGAGTATGTGTATGGGCCCACAGCAGGTCTGGTATTAAAGTATGAGCAGGACACCAAGTATGAGTATGGACCCGAGGTAGGTATGGCTCAGAGTATGGGTATGGGTCCACGGTAGGTATTATGCAGAGTATGAGCAGAACACCTAGAGTATGAGTATGGACCCGAGGTAGGTATGGCTCAGAGTATGGGTATGGGCCCACGGCAGGTATTATGCAGGGTATGAGCAGAACACCTAGAGTATGAGTATGGACCCGAGGTAGGTATGGCTCAGAGTATGTGTATGGGCCCACAGCAGGTCTGGTATTAGAGTATGAGCAGGACACCTCTAGTATGAGTATGGACCCGAGGTAGGTATGGCTCAGAGTATGTGTATGGGCCCACAGCAGGTCTGGTATTAAAGTATGAGCAGGACACCTCAAGTATGAGTATGGACCCGAGGTAGGTATGGCTCAGAGTATGTGTATGGGCCCACAGCAGGTATTATGCAGGGTATGAGCAGAACACCTAGAGTATGAGTATGGACCCGAGGTAGGTATGGCTCAGAGTATGTGTATGGGCCCACAGCAGGTCTGGTATTAGAGTATGAGCAGGACACCTCTAGTATGAGTATGGACCCGAGGTAGGTATGGCTCAGAGTATGTGTATGGGCCCACAGCAGGTCTGGTATTAAAGTATGAGCAGGACACCTCAAGTATGAGTATGGACCCGAGGTAGGTATGGCTCAGAGTATGTGTATGGGCCCACAGCAGGTCTGGTATTAGAGTATGAGCAGAACACCTCAAGTATGAGCATGGACCCGAGGTAGGTATGGCTCAGAGTATGTGTATGGGCCCACAGCAGGTATTATGCAGGGTATGAGCAGAACACCTAGAGTATGAGTATGGACCCGAGGTAGGTATGGCTCAGAGTATGTGTATGGGCCCACAGCAGGTCTGGTATTAGAGTATGAGCAGGACACCTCTAGTATGAGTATGGACCCGAGGTAGGTATGGCTCAGAGTATGTGTATGGGCCCACAGCAGGTCTGGTATTAGAGTATGAGCAGGACACCTCTAGTATGAGTATGGACCCGAGGTAGGTATGGCTCAGAGTGTGTGTATGGGCCCACAGCAGGTCTGGTATTAGAGTATGAGCAGGACACCTCAAGTATGAGTATGGACCCGAGGTAGGTATGGCTCAGAGTATGGGTATGGGCCCACAGCAGGTATTATGCAGGGTATGAGCAGAACACCTAGAGTATGAGTATGGACCCGAGGTAGGTATGGCTCAGAGTGTGTGTATGGGCCCACAGCAGGTCTGGTATTAGAGTATGAGCAGGACACCTCTAGTATGAGTATGGACCCGAGGTAGGTATGGCTCAGAGTATGTGTATGGGCCCACAGCAGGTCTGGTATTAAAGTATGAGCAGGACACCTCAAGTATGAGTATGGACCCGAGGTAGGTATGGCTCAGAGTATGGGTATGGGTCCACGGTAGGTATTATGCAGAGTATGAGCAGAACACCTAGAGTATGAGTATGGACCCGAGGTAGGTATGGCTCAGAGTATGGGTATGGGCCCACGGCAGGTATTATGCAGGGTATGAGCAGAACACCTAGAGTATGAGTATGGACCCGAGGTAGGTATGGCTCAGAGTATGTGTATGGGCCCACAGCAGGTCTGGTATTAGAGTATGAGCAGGACACCTCTAGTATGAGTATGGACCCGAGGTAGGTATGGCTCAGAGTATGTGTATGGGCCCACAGCAGGTCTGGTATTAAAGTATGAGCAGGACACCTCAAGTATGAGTATGGACCCGAGGTAGGTATGGCTCAGAGTATGTGTATGGGCCCACAGCAGGTATTATGCAGGGTATGAGCAGAACACCTAGAGTATGAGTATGGACCCGAGGTAGGTATGGCTCAGAGTATGTGTATGGGCCCACAGCAGGTCTGGTATTAGAGTATGAGCAGGACACCTCTAGTATGAGTATGGACCCGAGGTAGGTATGGCTCAGAGTATGTGTATGGGCCCACAGCAGGTCTGGTATTAAAGTATGAGCAGGACACCTCAAGTATGAGTATGGACCCGAGGTAGGTATGGCTCAGAGTATGTGTATGGGCCCACAGCAGGTCTGGTATTAGAGTATGAGCAGAACACCTCAAGTATGAGCATGGACCCGAGGTAGGTATGGCTCAGAGTATGTGTATGGGCCCACAGCAGGTATTATGCAGGGTATGAGCAGAACACCTAGAGTATGAGTATGGACCCGAGGTAGGTATGGCTCAGAGTATGTGTATGGGCCCACAGCAGGTCTGGTATTAGAGTATGAGCAGGACACCTCTAGTATGAGTATGGACCCGAGGTAGGTATGGCTCAGAGTATGTGTATGGGCCCACAGCAGGTCTGGTATTAGAGTATGAGCAGGACACCTCTAGTATGAGTATGGACCCGAGGTAGGTATGGCTCAGAGTATGTGTATGGGCCCACAGCAGGTCTAGTATTAAAGTATGAGCAGGACACCTCAAGTATGAGTATGGACCCGAGGTAGGTATGGCTCAGAGTATGTGTATGGGCCCACAGCAGGTCTGGTATTAGAGTATGAGCAGGACACCTCTAGTATGAGTATGGACCCGAGGTAGGTATGGCTCAGAGTATGTGTATGGGCCCACAGCAGGTCTGGTATTAGAGTATGAGCAGGACACCTCTAGTATGAGTATGGACCCGAGGTAGGTATGGCTCAGAGTATGTGTATGGGCCCACAGCAGGTCTGGTATTAAAGTATGAACAGGACACCTCAAGTATGAGTATGGACCCGAGGTAGGTATGGCTCAGAGTATGTGTATGGGCCCACAGCAGGTCTGGTATTAGAGTATGAGCAGGACACCTCTAGTATGAGTATGGACCCGAGGTAGGTATGGCTCAGAGTATGTGTATGGGCCCACAGCAGGTCTGGTATTAAAGTATGAGCAGGACACCTCAAGTATGAGTATGGACCCGAGGTAGGTATGGCTCAGAGTATGTGTATGGGCCCACAGCAGGTCTGGTATTAGAGTATGAGCAGAACATCTCAAGTATGAGTATGGACCCGACGTAGGTATGGCTCAGAGTATGTGTATGGGCCCACAGTAGGTATTATGCAGAGTATGAGCAGAACATCTCAAGTATGAGTATGGACCCGAGGTAGGTATGGCTCAGAGTATGTATATGGGCCCACAGCAGGTCTGGTATTAGAGTATGAGCAGAACACCTCGAGTATGAGTATGGACCCGAGGTAGGTATGGCTCAGAGTGTGTGTATGGGCCCACAGCAGGTCTGGTATTAGAGTATGAGCAGGACACCTCAAGTATGAGTATGGACCCGAGGTAGGTATGGCTCAGAGTATGGGTATGGGTCCACAGTAGGTATTATGCAGAGTATGAGCAGAACACCTAGAGTATGAGTATGGACCCGAGGTAGGTATGGTTCAGAGTATGGGTATGGGCCCACAGCAGGTATTATGCAGGGTATGAGCAGAACACCTAGAGTATGAGTATGGACCCGAGGTAGGTATGGCTCAGAGTATGGGTATGGGCCCACAGCAGGTATTATGCAGGGTATGAGCAGAACACCTAGAGTATGAGTATGGACCCGAGGTAGGTATGGCTCAGAGTGTGTGTATGGGCCCACAGCAGGTCTGGTATTAAAGTATGAGCAGGACACCTCAAGTATGAGTATGGACCCGAGGTAGGTATGGTTCAGAGTATGTGTATGGGCCCACAGCAGGTCTGGTATTAAAGTATGAGCAGGACACCTCAAGTATGAGTATGGACCCGACGTAGGTATGGCTCAGAGTATGTGTATGGGCCCACAGTAGGTATTATGCAGAGTATGAGCAGAACATCTCAAGTATGAGTATGGACCCGAGGTAGGTATGGCTCAGAGTATGTATATGGGCCCACAGCAGGTCTGGTATTAGAGTATGAGCAGAACACCTCGAGTATGAGTATGGACCCGAGGTAGGTATGGCTCAGAGTGTGTGTATGGGCCCACAGCAGGTCTGGTATTAGAGTATGAGCAGGACACCTCAAGTATGAGTATGGACCCGAGGTAGGTATGGCTCAGAGTATGGGTATGGGCCCACAGCAGGTATTATGCAGGGTATGAGCAGAACACCTAGAGTATGAGTATGGACCCGAGGTAGGTATGGCTCAGAGTATGTGTATGGGCCCACAGCAGGTCTGGTATTAGAGTATGAGCAGGACACCTCTAGTATGAGTATGGACCCGAGGTAGGTATGGCTCAGAGTATGTGTATGGGCCCACAGCAGGTCTGGTATTAAAGTATGAGCAGGACACCTCAAGTATGAGTATGGACCCGAGGTAGGTATGGCTCAGAGTATGTGTATGGGCCCACAGCAGGTATTATGCAGGGTATGAGCAGAACACCTAGAGTATGAGTATGGACCCGAGGTAGGTATGGCTCAGAGTGTGTGTATGGGCCCACAGCAGGTCTGGTATTAGAGTATGAGCAGGACACCTCAAGTATGAGTATGGACCCGAGGTAGGTATGGCTCAGAGTATGGGTATGGGCCCACAACAGGTATTATGCAGGGTATGAGCAGAACACCTAGAGTATGAGTATGGACCCGAGGTAGGTATGGCTCAGAGTGTGTGTATGGGCCCACAGCAGGTCTGGTATTAGAGTATGAGCAGGACACCTCAAGTATGAGTATGGACCCGAGGTAGGTATGGCTCAGAGTATGGGTATGGGCCCACAACAGGTATTATGCAGGGTATGAGCAGAACACCTAGAGTATGAGTATGGACCCGAGGTAGGTATGGCTCAGAGTGTGTGTATGGGCCCACAGCAGGTCTGGTATTAGAGTATGAGCAGGACACCTCTAGTATGAGTATGGACCCGAGGTAGGTATGGCTCAGAGTATGTGTATGGGCCCACAGCAGGTCTGGTATTAAAGTATGAGCAGGACACCTCAAGTATGAGTATGGACCCGAGGTAGGTATGGCTCAGAGTATGGGTATGGGTCCACGGTAGGTATTATGCAGAGTATGAGCAGAACACCTAGAGTATGAGTATGGACCCGAGGTAGGTATGGCTCAGAGTATGGGTATGGGCCCACGGCAGGTATTATGCAGGGTATGAGCAGAACACCTAGAGTATGAGTATGGACCCGAGGTAGGTATGGCTCAGAGTATGTGTATGGGCCCACAGCAGGTCTGGTATTAGAGTATGAGCAGGACACCTCTAGTATGAGTATGGACCCGAGGTAGGTATGGCTCAGAGTATGTGTATGGGCCCACAGCAGGTCTGGTATTAAAGTATGAGCAGGACACCTCAAGTATGAGTATGGACCCGAGGTAGGTATGGCTCAGAGTATGTGTATGGGCCCACAGCAGGTATTATGCAGGGTATGAGCAGAACACCTAGAGTATGAGTATGGACCCGACGTAGGTATGGCTCAGAGTATGGGTATGGGCCCACAGCAGGTATTATGCAGAGTATGAGCAGAACACCTAGAGTATGAGTATGGACCCGAGGTAGGTATGGCTCAGAGTATGTGTATGGGCCCACAGCAGGTCTGGTATTAGAGTATGAGCAGAACACCTCAAGTATGAGCATGGACCCGAGGTAGGTATGGCTCAGAGTATGTGTATGGGTCCACGGTAGGTATTATGCAGAGTATGAGCAGAACATCTCAAGTATGAGTATGGACCCGACGTAGGTATGGCTCAGAGTATGTGTATGGGCCCACAGTAGGTATTATGCAGAGTATGAGCAGAACATCTCAAGTATGAGTATGGACCCGAGGTAGGTATGGCTCAGAGTATGTATATGGGCCCACAGCAGGTCTGGTATTAGAGTATGAGCAGAACACCTCGAGTATGAGTATGGACCCGAGGTAGGTATGGCTCAGAGTGTGTGTATGGGCCCACAGCAGGTCTGGTATTAGAGTATGAGCAGGACACCTCAAGTATGAGTATGGACCCGAGGTAGGTATGGCTCAGAGTATGGGTATGGGCCCACAGCAGGTATTATGCAGGGTATGAGCAGAACACCTAGAGTATGAGTATGGACCCGAGGTAGGTATGGCTCAGAGTATGTGTATGGGCCCACAGCAGGTCTGGTATTAGAGTATGAGCAGGACACCTCTAGTATGAGTATGGACCCGAGGTAGGTATGGCTCAGAGTATGTGTATGGGCCCACAGCAGGTCTGGTATTAAAGTATGAGCAGGACACCTCAAGTATGAGTATGGACCCGAGGTAGGTATGGCTCAGAGTATGTGTATGGGCCCACAGCAGGTATTATGCAGGGTATGAGCAGAACACCTAGAGTATGAGTATGGACCCGAGGTAGGTATGGCTCAGAGTGTGTGTATGGGCCCACAGCAGGTCTGGTATTAGAGTATGAGCAGGACACCTCTAGTATGAGTATGGACCCGAGGTAGGTATGGCTCAGAGTATGGGTATGGGCCCACAGCAGGTATTATGCAGGGTATGAGCAGAACACCTAGAGTATGAGTATGGACCCGAGGTAGGTATGGCTCAGAGTGTGTGTATGGGCCCACAGCAGGTCTGGTATTAGAGTATGAGCAGGACACCTCTAGTATGAGTATGGACCCCAGGTAGGTATGGCTCAGAGTATGGGTATGGGCCCACAGCAGGTCTGGTATTAAAGTATGAGCAGGACACCTCAAGTATGAGTATGGACCCGAGGTAGGTATGGCTCAGAGTATGTGTATGGGCCCACGGTAGGTATTATGCAGGGTATGAGCAGAACACCTAGAGTATGAGTATGGACCCGAGGTAGGTATGGCTCAGAGTATGGGTATGGGCCCACAGCAGGTCTGGTATTAAAGTATGAGCAGGACACCTCAAGTATGAGTATGGACCCGAGGTAGGTATGGCTCAGAGTATGTGTATGGGCCCACGGTAGGTATTATGCAGGGTATGAGCAGAACACCTAGAGTATGAGTATGGACCCGAGGTAGGTATGGCTCAGAGTATGTGTATGGGCCCACAGCAGGTCTGGTATTAGAGTATGAGCAGGACACCTCTAGTATGAGTATGGACCCGAGGTAGGTATGGCTCAGAGTATGTGTATGGGCCCACGGTAGGTATTATGCAGGGTATGAGCAGAACACCTCAAGTATGAGTATGGACCCGAGGTAGGTATGGCTCAGAGTATGTGTATGGGCCCACAGCAGGTCTGGTATTAGAGTATGAGCAGGACACCTCTAGTATGAGTATGGACCCGAGGTAGGTATGGCTCAGAGTATGTGTATGGGCCCACGGTAGGTATTATGCAGGGTATGAGCAGAACACCTCGAGTATGAGTATGGACCCGAGGTAGGTATGGCTCAGAGTATGTGTATGGGCCCACAGCAGGTCTGGTATTAGAGTATGAGCAGGACACCTCAAGTATGAGCATGGACCCGAGGTAGGTATGGCTCAGAGTATGTGTATGGGCCCACAGCAGGTATTATGCAGGGTATGAGCAGAACACCTCGAGTATGAGTATGGACCCGAGGTAGGTATGGCTCAGAGTATGTGTATGGGCCCACAGCAGGTATTATGCAGGGTATGAGCAGAACACCTCGAGTATGAGTATGGACCCGAGGTAGGTATGGCTCAGAGTATGTGTATGGGCCCACAGCAGGTCTGGTATTAGAGTATGAGCAGAACACCTAGAGTATGAGTATGGACCCGAGGTAGGTATGGCTCAGAGCATGTGTATGGGCCCATAGCAGGTCTGGTATTAGAGTATGAGCAGGACACCTAGAGTATGAGTATGGACCCGAGGTAGGTATGGCTCAGAGTATGGGTATGGGCCCACGGCAGGTATTATGCAGAGTATGAGCAGAACACCTAGAGTATGAGTATGGACCCGAGGTAGGTATGGTTCAGAGTATGGGTATGGGCCCACAGCAGGTCTGGTATTAGAGTATGAGCAGGACACCTCAAGTATGAGTATGGACCCGAGGTAGGTATGGCTCAGAGTATGGGTATGGGCCCACATCAGGTATTATGCAGGGTATGAGCAGGACACCTAGAGTATGAGTATGGACCCGAGGTAGGTATGGTTCAGAGTATGTGTATGGGCCCACAGCAGGTATGGTATGAGAGTATGAACAGGACACCTCGAGTATGAGTATGGACCCGAGGTAGGTATGGTTCAGAGTATGTGTATGGGCCCACAGCAGGTCTGGTATTAGAGTATGAGCAGGACACCTAGAGTATGAGTATGGACCCGAGGTAGGTATGGCTCAGAGTATGTGTATGGGCCCACAGCAGGTCTGGTATTAGAGTATGAGCAGGACACCTCAAGTATGAGTATGGACCCGAGGTAGGTATGGCTCAGAGTATGTGTATGGGCCCACAGTAGGTATTATGCAGGGTATGAGCAGGACACCTCAAGTATGAGTATGGACCCGAGGTAGGTATGGCTCAGAGTATGGTTATGGGCCCACAGCAGGTCTGGTATTAGAGTATGAGCAGGACACCTCGAGTATGAGTATGGACCCGAGGTAGGTATGGCTCAGAGTATGTGTATGGGCCCACAGCAGGTCTGGTATTAGAGTATGAGCAGGACACCTCGAGTATGAGTATGGACCCGAGGTAGGTATGGCTCAGAGTATGTGTATGGGCCCACAGCAGGTCTGGTATTAGAGTATGAGCAGGACACCTCAAGTATGAGTATGGACCCGAGGTAGGTATGGTTCAGAGTATGGGTATGGGCCCACAGCAGGTATGGTATTAGAGTATGAGCAGGACACCTCTAGTATGAGTATGGACCCGAGGTAGGTATGGTTCAGAGTATGTGTATGGGCCCACAGCAGGTCTGGTATTAGAGTATGAGCAGGACACCTCGAGTATGAGTATGGACCCGAGGTAGGTATGGCTCAGAGTATGTGTATGGGCCCACAGAAGGTCTGGTATTAGAGTATGAGCAGGACACCTCGAGTATGAGTATGGACCCGAGGTAGGTACGGTTCAGAGTATGGGTATGGGCCCACAGCAGGTCTGGTATTAAAGTATGAGCAGGACACCTCAAGTATGAGTATGGACCCAAGGTAGGTATGGCTCAGAGTATGTGTATGGGCCCACGGTAGGTATTATGCAGGGTATGAGCAGAACACCTAGAGTATGAGTATGGACCCGAGGTAGGTATGGCTCAGAGTATGTGTATGGGCCCACAGCAGGTCTGGTATTAGAGTATGAGCAGGACACCTCTAGTATGAGTATGGACCCGAGGTAGGTATGGCTCAGAGTATGTGTATGGGCCCACGGTAGGTATTATGCAGGGTATGAGCAGAACACCTCAAGTATGAGTATGGACCCGAGGTAGGTATGGCTCAGAGTATGTGTATGGGCCCACAGCAGGTCTGGTATTAGAGTATGAGCAGGACACCTCTAGTATGAGTATGGACCCGAGGTAGGTATGGCTCAGAGTATGTGTATGGGCCCACGGTAGGTATTATGCAGGGTATGAGCAGAACACCTCGAGTATGAGTATGGACCCGAGGTAGGTATGGCTCAGAGTATGTGTATGGGCCCACAGCAGGTCTGGTATTAGAGTATGAGCAGGACACCTCAAGTATGAGCATGGACCCGAGGTAGGTATGGCTCAGAGTATGTGTATGGGCCCACAGCAGGTATTATGCAGGGTATGAGCAGAACACCTCGAGTATGAGTATGGACCCGAGGTAGGTATGGCTCAGAGTATGTGTATGGGCCCACAGCAGGTATTATGCAGGGTATGAGCAGAACACCTCGAGTATGAGTATGGACCCGAGGTAGGTATGGCTCAGAGTATGTGTATGGGCCCACAGCAGGTCTGGTATTAGAGTATGAGCAGGACACCTAGAGTATGAGTATGGACCCGAGGTAGGTATGGCTCAGAGCATGTGTATGGGCCCATAGCAGGTCTGGTATTAGAGTATGAGCAGGACACCTAGAGTATGAGTATGGACCCGAGGTAGGTATGGCTCAGAGTATGGGTATGGGCCCACGGCAGGTATTATGCAGAGTATGAGCAGAACACCTAGAGTATGAGTATGGACCCGAGGTAGGTATGGTTCAGAGTATGGGTATGGGCCCACAGCAGGTCTGGTATTAGAGTATGAGCAGGACACCTCAAGTATGAGTATGGACCCGAGGTAGGTATGGCTCAGAGTATGGGTATGGGCCCACAGCAGGTATTATGCAGGGTATGAGCAGGACACCTAGAGTATGAGTATGGACCCGAGGTAGGTATGGTTCAGAGTATGTGTATGGGCCCACAGCAGGTATGGTATGAGAGTATGAACAGGACACCTCGAGTATGAGTATGGACCCGAGGTAGGTATGGTTCAGAGTATGTGTATGGGCCCACAGCAGGTCTGGTATTAGAGTATGAGCAGGACACCTCAAGTATGAGTATGGACCCGAGGTAGGTATGGCTCAGAGTATGTGTATGGGCCCACAGTAGGTATTATGCAGGGTATGAGCAGGACACCTCAAGTATGAGTATGGACCCGAGGTAGGTATGGCTCAGAGTATGGTTATGGGCCCACAGCAGGTCTGGTATTAGAGTATGAGCAGGACACCTCGAGTATGAGTATGGACCCGAGGTAGGTATGGCTCAGAGTATGTGTATGGGCCCACAGCAGGTCTGGTATTAGAGTATGAGCAGGACACCTCGAGTATGAGTATGGACCCGAGGTAGGTATGGCTCAGAGTATGTGTATGGGCCCACAGCAGGTCTGGTATTAGAGTATGAGCAGGACACCTCAAGTATGAGTATGGACCCGAGGTAGGTATGGTTCAGAGTATGGGTATGGGCCCACAGCAGGTATGGTATTAGAGTATGAGCAGGACACCTCGAGTATGAGTATGGACCCGAGGTAGGTATGGTTCAGAGTATGTGTATGGGCCCACAGCAGGTCTGGTATTAGAGTATGAGCAGGACACCTCGAGTATGAGTATGGACCCGAGGTAGGTATGGCTCAGAGTATGTGTATGGGCCCACAGAAGGTCTGGTATTAGAGTATGAGCAGGACACCTCGAGTATGAGTATGGACCCGAGGTAGGTACGGTTCAGAGTATGGGTATGGGCCCACAGCAGGTATGGTATTAGAGTATGAGCAGGACACCTCGAGTATGAGTATGGCCTACAGTATACGGTGCAGACTACTGAGTATGAGCGGCAGAGCGCCTACCTTCTCCACAGTGTCCAGTCCGAGTCGCTTCACGGCCAGTTGCAGCTCATTCGGCGGGTCAAACCGGCGGTAACAGCAGGGGATGTCCGACACTGGCCGCGCCTGGGGGTCGGGCACGGGGTCAGGTCAGTCGCACAGCCAGGGAGTCATGTCAGCCACACAGCCAGCAGTCAGCCACGGGGGCCAGGTCAGCCACACAGCCAGGGGGTCAGGTCAGCCACACAGCCAGGGGGTCAGCCACGGGGGTCAGGTCAGTCACACAGCCAGGGGGTCAGCCACAGGGGTCAGGTCAGCCACACAGCCAGGGGGTCAGCCACGGGGGTCAGGTCAGTCACACAGCCAGGGGGTCAGCCACGGGGGTCAGGTCAGCCACACAGCCAGGGGGTCAGGTCAGCCACACAGCCAGGGGGTCAGCCACGGGGGCCAGGTCAGCCACACAGCCAGGAGGTCAGCCACGGGGTCAGGTCAGCCACACAGCCAGGAGTCAGCCACGGGGGTCAGGTCAGTCACACAGCCAGGGGGTCAGGTCAGCCACACAGCCAGGGGGTCAGGTCAGCCACACAGCCAGGAGTCAGCCACGGAGGCAGCTCAGCCACACAGCCAGGGGGTCAGGTCAGCCACACAGCCAGGGAGTCAGGTCAGCCACACAGCCAGGGGTCGGCCACGTGGGTCAGATCAGCCACACAGCCAGGGGGTCAGCCACGGGGGTCAGGTCAGCCACACAGCCAGGGGTCGGCCACGGGGGTCAGGTCAGCCGTCAGTCACACAGCCGGACTAAGCCTTGTCCAGCACGTTACAAGAGCTCCTAGCATTTATGCTGCATAAATAAAACCAGTTCCAATAACGAATAGCAAACTACATTTGATGTGAAAGGTAGCGACCAGACATCAATGTATTTCTCCAGCGGCGTTCAGTCTCCTTAACAGCGGAAGAGCGGCGTGGTCAGGGGTGAAAAAATCGACGAAACCTTACCAAACATTTGCGGATGCTTTCCAAATCATGCAACGAAAAAAGAAGAAACCTATCATATGTGATCAAAACTGCGGTACTCCGAAGCTTTCGGTAGATTAGTAGACCTCCATGTTGATTTTCACAGCAATTATAATAAAATAAAATAAAAATAGTGCATAGCAAGTTTCAGTCTATTTTGCCACCACCAGTCGGTCGTTATCGGTGTGCGTGGACCGTCCATTCCGTCTATTTTGTCACCACCACCAGTCGGTCGTTATCGGTGTGCGTGGATCGTCCATTCTGTCTATTTTGTCACCACCAGTCGGTCGTTATCGGTGTGCGTGGACCGTCCATTCCGTCTATTTTGTCACCACCAGTCGGTCGTTATCGGTGTGCGTGGATCGTCCATTCTGTCTATTTTGTCACCACCAGTCGGTCGTTATCGGTGTGCGTGGATCGTCCATTCTGTCTATTTTGTCACCACCACCAGTCGGTCGTTATCGGTGTGCGTGGATCGTCCATTCTGTCTATTTTGTCACCACCACCAGTCGGTCGTTATCGGTGTGCGTGGACCGTCCATTCTGTCTATTTTGTCACCACCAGTCGGTCGTTATCGGTGTGCGTGGACCGTCCATTCCGTCTATTTTGTCACCACCAGTCGGTCGTTATCGGTGTGCGTGGACCGTCCATTCAGTCTAGTTTGTCCCCACCACCAGTCGGTCGTTATCGGTGTGCGTGGATCGTCCATTCTGTCTATTTTGTCACCACCACCAGTCGGTCGTTATCGGTGTGCGTGGATCGTCCATTCTGTCTATTTTGTCACCACCAGTCGGTCGTTATCGGTGTGCGTGGACCGTCCATTCCGTCTATTTTGTCACCACCAGTCGGTCGTCATCGGTGTGCGTGGATCGTCCATTCCGTCTATTTTGTCACCACCAGTCGGTCGCTATCGGTGTGCGTGGACCGTCCATTCCGTCTATTTTGTCACCACCAGTCGGTCGTTATCGGTGTGCGTGGATCGTCCATTCTGTCTATTTTGTCACCACCAGTCGGTCGTTATCGGTGTGCGTGGACCGTCCATTCCGTCTATTTTGTCACCACCAGTCGGTCGTTATCGGTGTGCGTGGATCGTCCATTCTGTCTATTTTGTCACCACCAGTCGGTCGTTATCGGTGTGCGTGGACCGTCCATTCCGTCTATTTTGTCACCACCACCAGTCGGTCGTTATCGGTGTGCGTGGACTGTCCATTCCGTCTATTTTGTCACCACCAGTCGGTCGTTATCGGTGAGCGTGGATCGTCCATTCTGTCTATTTTGTCACCACCAGTCGGTCGTTATCGGTGTGCGTGGACCGTCCATTCCGTCTATTTTGTCACCACCACCAGTCGGTCGTTATCGGTGTGCGTGGACCGTCCATTCCGCCTGTCACAGCTACTACGCAAACAGTGACTATCGGCCGGTGGGAGAAACTGCGGCCTGGCCCAGATAGCAGGTCTACAGACCAACACTCTCAACGACCCGCGTGGCCGGCTTCCGAGCAAATGTGAATAGGAGGATGACAAGCCAGAAGTTGGTGCCTTGCCGTCTGAAAGGAGCGTCGCTTCTGGGATGCCAAACCGCAGGGAATAGGCCCGCTCCGAGGAGAGAAGTCTGTTGTTCCCGCTGGGAAGTCGGGATGCCAAACCGCAGGGAATGAGCCCGCTCCGAGGAGAGAAGTCTGTTGTTCCCGCTGGGAAGTCGGGATGCCAAACCGCAGGGAATGAGCCCGCTCCGAGGAGAGGTCAGTTGTTCCCGCTGGGAAGTCGGGATGCCAAACCACAGGGAATGAGCCCGCTCCGAGGAGAGAAGTCTGTTGTTCCCGCTGGGAAGTCGGGATGCCAAACCGCAGAGAATGAGCCCGCTCCGAGGAGAGGTCAGTTGTTCCCGCTGGGAAGTCGGGATGCCAAACCGCGGGGAATGAGCCCGCTCCGAGGAGAGAAGTCTGTTGTTCCCGCTGGGAAGTCGGGATGCCAAACCGCAGGGAATGAGCCCGCTCCGAGGAGAGGTCAGTTGTTCCCGCTGGGAAGTCGGGATGCCAAACCGCGGGGAATGAGCCCGCTCCGAGGAGAGAAGTCTGTTGTTCCCGCTGGGAAGTCGGGATGCCAAACCGCAGGGAATGAGCCCGCTCCGAGGAGAGATCAGTTGTTCCCGCTGGGAAGTCGGGATGCCAAACCGCGGGGAATGAGCCCGCTCCGAGGAGAGAAGTCTGTTGTTCCCGCTGGGAAGTCGGGATGCCAAACCGCAGGGAATGAGCCCGCTCCGAGGAGAGGTCAGTTGTTCCCGCTGGGAAGTCGGGATGCCAAACCGCGGGGAATGAGCCCGCTCCGAGGAGAGAAGTCTGTTGTTCCCGCTGGGAAGTCGGGATGCCAAACCGCAGGGAATGAGCCCGCTCCGAGGAGAGGTCAGTTGTTCCCGCTGGGAAGTCGGGATGCCAAACCGCAGGGAATGAGCCCGCTCCGAGGAGAGAAGTCTGTTGTTGCCGCTGGGAAGTCAGACCACAGCGCGTGACGGTGCAATACGTGCTCAGACGATAACAAAGGCAGCGCCACGCACCGTCCACTGCGGAGTGCAGAGTTTCGGGCGTGTTATCAAAATATCAACATAGCTCATTCAACAAACGACCTTACACAATACACAGTCACACTCACCTGGCACTAACACATGGTTAGTTAGGCTTATGAGAATGATCTGAGCGTCGCAACACTCACAAGGAATAACGATAATGTAACGACACCTAGTACTCCCTAATCGGTCTTATTCAGGCAAACCAAGCAGCAGTAAACTGCAAGGTAACCGCTAAGCACGCTAAGTGAGGTTTTGTGGTTGCTTGCGTGCTGCCGGCAGCGGCCCGTAAGGAGACCTACAACGCAAATCGTTGACACGGCGATGGCGAGAAACAAAAGACTTATTGTCGCGTGCAATACGAGAGCCGCCTGTTCAGAGCAATCACAAGTTCACGCTTCGACTTTTTGGAGACTTCAAATTACACCTTACGATCGAGAAAATTGTTCAAAGGCAAAAAACGCCAAATTAATCTGGTTAAAAACAAGTCCAAGGATATGTAACAACCGTATAGGCCAAATTCGGAAATTCAACCTTGCATTGCACCAAACATTCGACCCTTGACTCAAGTAATTTCTTTCAGGACTTTGAATCAACCCGTGACTCAAGCAAACTTTGTACAAATGGAATCGACTCAACTCACGACTCGAGCGAAACACTCTGACTCATGAGTCTCTTGATGACACAACTCTGAGTAAGCTACAAGCACAAGTCTGCAGAGCACACTGTCCGGATCATTCGCACGGCACGACTGCTTTAATTAAACACGAGCTACATGAGCCAGTTCCTTTCGTTTCTGGACCCACTTTTGCTTTGCATACCTTCCCTTTAGTTCATTAACCCGCGACTTACTGGGGAGGGCTATTTTTTGCCCCGCCCCCCCCCCCCTCCCGTTATGTTGTAGTAACTCCTAAACCAACACCAGTATCGCCATTAAACTTGCAGTACCTTCTCTCACATCAATTCTACATATGTTGGCAAAAGGAAAAATATCAGGTTTTGATAGGTCAACCGGGAATGACGTCAGAGTGACGTCATGTTCTTCGGTTTGTGTTGCAAAATAATGGTTTGCGGGAAACGCTGTCAAAGGTACGATGTTAGAGATAAACTCAATTGTTTTAAATCAAATTACTTACAATAGACCGGGCTATCAAACTGCCGTCTCGGATTTTTCAGTTTTTTTTAATTCAGAATTTTTAGAAATCCAAATTCATTTTTTTTAACAAAATTTTCAAAAAAAATCTTAATTATCCAAAAACCGGATTATATGCGCTCAAGACGTGTCTGGTGAATATGTGTACCAAATTTGAAGTCGATATCTTCAAAATTGACTGACTTATGACATTTAAATAACAAAAATCGACCACCTCTCACAGCATTACTATTTACTATGAATAAAAAACGCATTTCCGTTTTTGCTTTTAACTTCTATTTATATGGAACATACAATGTTCTAAGGTTATTTGTCGCGTTCTAAACGAAAAACAAACCCGTTAACATGTGTTACAACGCCGAATGACCGTAATCTGCAGTTTGACCTCGTGACCTCGGATGACCTTGACCTGAACCAAGGTCATAAACAGGTTAGAAAGGTACTTAAAAGTGTCAGACACACGAATCATACCGATTTA
>JAXIVJ010009094.1:20000-45000 GCA_036785665.1 Chirona hameri
ATGCCAAATGCACTTCTTTTAGCTTGTATAGCACTCCTTACTTCTGGGGTAAGCCAAACTGATTGCCCTTGGTTCTGTTACGTTTGTGCCTGAGGGGTATATGTCGATTTTGAATTTGGCTTAATCTAGCTTTGAAAACATTACAGGCCTCACATGCATCTAAACCTGCCAACTCAACGTTCCATTTTATCTGTGCGAGGTCATTTCTAATACCATCAAAATCAGCCCGGCTGAAGTTTGGAACCATAATAAGGTTATCTTTGGGCCTCATTTCTGATGAGATATTGAATTTAACCATATTGTGATCACTGGTTCCTAGACCTGCACAAATACTTATGTCACTAACTAGATCACTGTTGTCTGAGAATACAAGGTCTAGAATGGAGCAATGTCTGGTTGGCTCTGTTACAAACTGATGCATGAAAAGCTCCTCTTCAAAGATTTGCCTATACAACCTACACTCATTTGTTTCCTCTGCTATACTTTCGTATCCTCTTAAGTTAAAATCTCCATAATAAGACACTGAGCCCGAAAGTTCCTACGTATTTCCTCACAAATATCTTGGTCTGTTTCAGCTTGGGAGTTCCTTGGAAGATTCCCTGGTCTGTAAAATGCACCTATCCTCAACCTTCCTCTGTTTCCTGTACCAATTTTAATGTCAAGCCAGATTGATTCTACTTCTTTTACTTTACTAGAATCATCAACTCTAGTAGTGCAGTACAAGCTATTTACATATACAAACACTCCGCCTCCCTGCCGTGATTCTCTGCAGTATGAGAACATGTTATACCCTTGTAACTCGAAATCCTGTAGCCTATCCCTATTATACCCCTCACTAACCCATGTCTCGGTTACACAAATTATATCAGGCTTTTCAAGGGCAACATAACACTCAAACTCATCAAATTTAGACCTAATACTTTGGGCATTCAGCAACACACATGTGATCTTATACTTTGAGCTGACTCTACTAATTCTGAGGGAATTATGATCTACTGTCCTATTCTGACATGAACTTCTACCAATGCTTACTTCCTGATGCCCTAGTACTAGCGTCCCTGAACCCCCCCCCCCCCCCCCCCTCCTACCTAGTTTCCCTGAATGACACTTCTGTAGGCATCTCCCAAAGCCCTTGCCCCCTCATCCGATAAGTGAAGCCCATCCTTCATATAGTACCTATGCCACTCATAGAACTGATCCCATAAATCTACATAACTAAGCCCCATAGCTGAACATAAGTTCTGAACTGAGCTGTTCACAGACAGAGCTCTCGAGTACCACTCCTCACTGGCTCCACAGCGAGGGAGGATGCCAGTCACAATGACTGGTTTCCTGGACTCCTTCAACCTCTGCAGCAGGCTCCGGTACTCCGCTACTATTCTCACACTCTGCCTAGGTCCTATGTTGTTCACCCCCACCTGTATTATAACTGTCTCCGGGCTACTCCTACCAAGTTCTGCCTCAATGACAGGGCCCATATCAACTACTCTTGCCCCCGGTTTGACTATACATCTGTCCCTCTTCCCACAGAATGTTCGCCTTAAGGGCCTTACCCTTGAGTCCCCAACCACTAAATGCTGAATCTCTTCCCTGTCACTTTCAGCTGCTGACTCTAACACACTGAACCTATTTGCTATTGTAACCTGCTGATGTTCCCTGGGGCTGTACTGCCTGACTCTACCCTGAACTTTTGTCCATCCCTCCTGATCCCCTTCCCTCTTCCTCCTCCAGATTCTGCTACCACCCTCCATTACCCAGCACCCCTCCTCATCCTTACTGTCTATGGCCCTAGCATTACTTTCCACAATGTTGAGTCTCCAGAAACGTGACCCGCCAACACACTTCCAAACCCCAGCCGCACTATCCACCTTTGCCTTATCCTCCTCCCTTATGCCCCTATCAGAACTACCACTGGTCCCTGATCCTGTAGGCTCCTTTTCTGACCCCCTAACCACGATCTGCGCATACGTTCCTTGGTCAGGAGCTACACCCTCCTGCGGCTCATCTCTACACCTACACTTACTTAACTGCGCCTCAAGCTCCGCTACTCTAGCCTGGAGGGCCTCTAGCTCTGCTACCTTCGCCTGCATCCTAGTCATGCTCATTTGAATACACTAGTAACTTAGGTATATAACTTAGGTACTATGCACTTTTCAATACTTTACTAACTTAACTTAACTTTTGTTGTTGTTTTTTTGTTTGTTTTTTCTTCTTCTAAACCTTAACTAGATCTAGGTAAAGCTAGTGACACAAATCAGCTATGAGTGCACCTAATACTAGACTAAATATCTAATCCTTAAATAAACTGAATACTAAATACACCTTAATTATCCCTAATTTTCTAAAATATCTACTTATCCAACCCTGCAACTAATAACACAAAAATAAGACTAAGACAATTTTGGCGCACACAAGCTAGAATGAAAAGTCCTTTAAAAAGCAAGTAAGAGGTAACAACTAACTATGAATGCTTAAAAATAATACCTAAACGATCCACAAAACTAAATATCTAATCCTTATATCTAAATATAATGTGGTTCCTCAAAAATACACAAAACAACAGAGCTATCCAACAGCTACTTAGCTTGGCTAAAGCGGGGTTCAGCCATTGAACCCCGCTTATATATACATACATACATATATATATATATATATATATATATATATAATATATATATATATATATATATATATATATATATATATATATATATATATATATATATATATATATATATATATATATATATATAATATATATATAATATATATATATATATATATATATATATATATATATATATATATATATAATATATATATATATATATATATATATATATATATATATATATATATATATATATATATATATATATATATATATATATATACATATATATATATAATATACATATATATATATATATATATATATATATATATATATATATATATATATATATATATATATATATATATATATATATATATATATATATAATATATATATATATATATATATATATATATATATATATATATATATATATATATATATATATATATATATATATATATATATATATATATATATATATATATATATATATATATATATATATATATATATATATATATAGTATATATATATATATATATATATATATATATATATATATATATATATATATATTATATATATATATATATATATATATATATATATATATATATATATATATAGTATATATATATATATATATATATATATATTATATATATATATATATATATATATATATATATATATATATATATAATATATATATATATATATATATATATATATATATATATATATATATATATATATATATATATATATATATATATATATATATATATATATATATATATATATATATATTATCTACTGTATTTGTCGACGATGATTGGAATGTTGGCGATCTGAAAGCTTACTCTCGTGCTGCTGCAGGTGATGACCCTGGTCCGGAGATCAGTGACCTCATATACAACTAGGACAACTGGTCCGCTCCGGACGACCAAAGAATGTCGGAATCCTACAGCTGGCCGCGGAGATCTGCCGCAGCGTCGCAGGTGATAATTATTACTGTGTGATGCGCAGTTACATTTCAAGCAGTCTGTGTACAGCATTGTGCTATTGCCTTTGTGCTCCCACCAACCACACGCAACTTTCTTGTTTATATAACAAAGTTGTCATTGTGTTCTGCCACGGCTTCGGTACAACGGTATTCACCAAGCGCAGCTGGTGCGCCTATCCTGTTATATTCAAATACTAGCTGGGTACCCGGCGTTGCCCGGGAAATTAAATACCTGGCAGTGTATTGGGAGTCAAAACACACCCAGGTGGCTTATAACAACCCATAAGCCAGACTTGAAAAAATACACGCTACCGGCCGTTCTATAATTGGAGCATTGAAGCCAAGGCCATAGTCATGAATCTAATTTTAGAGTGTTCTAAATTTATATTTCTCTCCCACTATGCCATCAACTGATACTGGCCTCTAGGCACTATGGTTAAAAATTTGAGCATTGAAATGCATTGAAATGCATTGAAACCAAGGCCACAGTCGTGAATCTAATTTTAGTGCACTCCGTCAGTCAATACTGCTGGTAATTAGTGCTATAAATGTATAATTTATATTTCTCCCCCACTATGCACCAAGGTCAGCATCCTGCTATGCCACCAACTGATACTGGCCCCCCACACAGGCAGGCCATGGTCACACACAAATCCCCAACTTGGGCACCCCCAAGAGCCAAAGCACCTCCAGGTGGCTTACAACCAATCAAGCCCATACACACATGAGCATGCTGTTCCAAATTTGGGCACACAAAATTCAGACTTGGGCTCCGCTGGACGATTATAGGTCAAGTGGTGTTGCAAGCCAGTGATAGGGCAATTCGGGATTTGATAACCCGTACTACCCGTGGTACAACCCGTCGTACCTATAGTACCTATAAATACGTACCTATAATAATTTTGTGTACCCTGTCATACACCCGAAGTACCCCGTCAAAAACCTACAGTGCTCGACATATACCCGTGGTACCCGTTGTGCCCCTGTGGAACACGTGATCAACCCGTTATAGCCGGTACTCACCCATTATACCCGTGGTACACCCATGGCACCCGTTATACACCCGTTACACCTGTGAAAACTTCACCCCGGCTCAAGGGCGTATCCAAGGATGTATCCTGGACACCCGCGGTACCCCTTGGCTGAGGGGCCCACCTTGTCTTTCGTTTAAGGGGCCCTTGACTGGCCTTGACTGGCCCTTGGCTTGTCTCGGTCGGTCTGAGGGGGGACCTCGGTCGGCTTGAGGGACCCTTGGTCGGCCTGAGGGACCCTGTCGGTCTGAGGGGGCCCTCTATCGGTCTAAGGGGCCCTCTGTCAACCTGTTGGGACCCTCTGTCGCATAAGGGGCCTGCTATAGGCATGATGGGCCCTCTGTTGGTCTGAGGGGCCCTCTGTCGGTCTGAGGGCCCTCTGTCGGTCTGAGGGGCCCTCTGTCGGTCTGAGGGGCCCTCTGTCGACCTGATGGGGGCCCTATGTTCGGTCTGAGGGGGCCCTCGAGTCAGCATGAAGGGCCCTCCGTCAGCATGAAGGGCCCTTGATCGGCCTGAGGGGCCCCCTCTGTCGGTCTGAGGGGACCGTCTATCGGTCTGAGGAGACCGTCTATTGGTCTGAGGGGCCGTCTATCGGTCTGAGGGGCCCTCTGTCGGCATGATGGGGCCTCTGTAGGGCCTCGTGGTCCAATGTGGGCATGATGGCCCTCTTGTGGTCTGAGAGGTCCGTCGGCCAGCTTGAGGGGGCCCCTTTCGACCCGACGGGGTCCTCTGTCGGCCTGAGGGGCCCTCTGTAGGCCTGAGGGGGCCCTCTGTAGGCCTGAGGGGGCCCTCTGTAGGCCTGAGGGGTACCTATGTCGGCATGAGGGGCTCTCGGCCAGCTTGAGGGTGTCCCCTTTCGATCCGATGGGGGCCCTCAGCCGCCTAAATGAGCCTTCGACCAGCTTGAGGGGCCCTTTCGACACGACGGGACCCCTGTCAGCCTGAAGGGCCCTTCTGTCGGCCTCCCCACCCATCCCCCACCAGCCACCATGCATCCATGCTTAGCTATGTTGATCACTATATCTCATTATGTCCCAATTATCTGGAGTCTCCTGGATGCAGGTACCCACATAAAATACACGTGCCCGTGCGCCCCCCCCCCCCCCATCCTCCCCACCGATACATAGCTTATGTCGCTCCATGCAAAGATGTTGACCAGTTCACCAGTTAACCGTTACCCCATTTTTTTTAAAGGCAGCTCGGAAGCGGATTAATGCCGATCCCCTGAAATAAGCGCCCTGTTTAAATGTGCATAGTGCATATTAACTGGGATAAACTGATAGTAATATAGATGAATGTCACAAAGCGGAACACATGCAGAAATTCGGGCCCCACTAAATACGAATATCATTGCATTCTTAGGGTGCGATCGGCAACACGACGAATTCACTCTCCGACGAATCCAACGAATTCGCTCTCCGACGAATTCGCTGTCTCGTGCGTTCTGTAACAACAAAATTATCCGCCGGTTTTGTCACTGCTGCGCCGTGTCATGGTTTGTGTAGTTATAGGGCCTTGGTTTGTGTGGTTTATTTTACTTTGTTATCAGAAATCACGGTACTTTGAACTTTGTCAGTACTCAGCTTCACTGCAGTCAATACAGCAATATTGCAGATGACATTATGGCACACTGCAAAAGAAATTAGCCCTCCCGACGACTGGTTTGGAATTTCGCCCTCCGACAGAGCGAATTCGTCGGGCGAATTCGCTCGTTTGCAGATTCGTCGTGTTGCCGAACACAAACTGAGCGAATATTCGGCGTCCGACGAATCAACGACGAATTCGTCGTGAATACGGTGAATTTGTCGCGTTGCCGATCGTACCCTTAACCAATTCCACGCTTTCACAATGTACTTGAAAACTATAGAAGTCCGATCTGGATGGTAGTGGTACATAAACCTGCCTGCCATCATGCTGATTCAGAGAATATATGGTTTTGGGTCCACCACCAAGGGTGTTCCGAGTCCATCGCTATTAAACGGTTTGATTTGCCTTTATGAACCCACGCCCGTGCCGGTGCTCGGCGCCACCTTCGCCGTGCGGGGGGGGGGGGGGTTAGACACCCCCCTCTAACTCGGAAACTAAAAGGGCTAGAAAGACGCGGAAAAAGGCGTGCGAAAACTCGACAAGCACATGTCGGAAATTTTCAGATATTTTTGTTCTTCCTAAAGCCAATATTGAGTTCACCAGAGGTCATCAAAGGTCAAATTTTACAGTTTTAGGACTTCGCTCCAGAAACCCCGAGATATCACAGGAACTAGAATAGCTAGGAACAAACAGGAAAGAGCAATGGAAATCTCTTTGAACATGCAATCGACGAGGTGTCCTCAGATTTTAGGTCAGGTCAATAATTTAGGCTCCAGAGCTCATCAATGTAAAAAAAGTGTTTTTTTTTACAAAACCATTTTTCACGAATAGCTTTTCACCTAATAACGATAAGGCAATAATTTGTATGCCATCGTACTTGTCTTGACAAGGCGCTTCGACTCATATTAGTGTTGACCAGGGTAGGGTCAACTAAAAAAATTGACCTCAGGTCAAGGTGACCCAAGTAGATCATGTTGCATATGGGAAGATGTGCCTCGACGAGACAAACACATTGGTGTCGGTTTCACTTCTCTATCCTCATTATGTCGAGTTATTGACATACAACTGTTGGTGACCTCGGATGACCTCGGCTGACCCTGTAGGGGTCACTGAACACCTAGGTCATCAATAATTGCCTATAATAACATGATCCAGAAGAATTAGACTGATATCTTGCGTATCCTTGGAATAGGAAGCATTTTAATATTTCCCATTTACTTATATATGTGGAGGAAACGAAATTGACCCGACCTTAGGGTCGCTGATATAAAAATCCAAGATATACGAATTGTAGATATATATGACACTTATGAAATCCTGTAAGTGTAAAACCGATCATCCAAAAACTGTGACTGTGGTACGACCACAAGTTTTTTTTAGGTGGGGTCACGTGACCTGGTCTGGTGACCTGACCTGAGATGACCCAATTATTTTATTTTTACATGTGTGCAATTGATGCCCGAACAACTGTGCCAAAGCGGTGGCGCTGCGCGTTTTATTCGATATCCCTCGAAAAAACCTGGAGGGGTGTCTAACCCCCCCCCCCCCCCCCCCCCGGCACGGCGCGGGTTAGAGAGATATATTGGATACCTTGCTTGGAAATGCACTTCATTTGAGTATTTGACGGACAGATCGATACACCCGAGCAGGGCTCCCCTAGTTGCCCCCACGGGCTCCACCTCCACCCCTTCTGACACCCACCTGTCTGCTCCCGTCCTCCGCAGGGATCCGGTTCTGCAGCTGTAAGTCTGCGAAGGACCGCACCTCGATGCTGGTGACGCTGGAGCAGGTCAACATCCTCTCCCAGCGAGCTGCGGCTGGCCTCCTGCCGAGCGGTCGCGCGCTCTGGCCCTCATGCGCTCGGACGGTACGCGGCGGAGGAACGCAGAGAAGAACGTGGGCTCGGCCGCGGTTCTCGTTCAACACGCTGCAGCTTCTGACCATGCCAGAGGAGTACCGCGCGCCGCCGGGTACATACGGCGCTGTCGAGTCGTAAGCGGGGAACTCGGTGAGTCCGAGGCGGGGGAAAGGCAGGCGCTGTTGAGTCATGAGCGTTGGACAGTCAGGTACTGTCGAGTCTCGAGGCGGGGAGGGTGAGGTGCGGTCGAGTCGAGACAGGGAAGACGGGGTGCTGTGGTTTCTTAGGCTGAGGGAACGAGGTGCTTACGAGTCGTAGCGCCTCGTTACGAGGCGCGCAGAGTTGCAGCTTCTGACCATTGCCAGAAGCTGTGATGTCGATTCGTAGGCGGCCAGAGTGGAGTCTAGTCGAGTTGTTACCGGGGAGACGGGTGGGTTGTTTCCGATTCGCCGGCGATATTGCGTGTTTGAGGTAGCATTGTGATGCTATCGAGTCATAGTGGATGCATGACTTCATGTCGCCGATTAATTATCAATGAGACATTTGTAGCATTATTGGGTCGAGTTTGCGATAGTGGGCCACGTCTGCAGGAGTCGAGTAGGGCGCTCGGGCCAGCACCGGACACCTGCCGCGCTTTTCAATCTCGCCTGTCGGGCGCTCTGCCCGCGACACGCGGGTGATGGTTACGAGCGACCTTTGTTCGGACGCGCTGACCCGCAGCTACAGAAGACGCGCCAGAGGCGTCAATGATACCGTGGTGTTCTGTCGCGTCGGCCCGACTTTACCGTGCCAAAGGCGGGCGTGTATGTGTGGTTTGTGGCATGAGCAGAGCGATGGTAGACGCAGTGGCAACATTGCGTCGTACGTTGAACGTCGTACGTCGTGCGTTCAAAATGGAATATGTCCGGACTCTTGGCCACTAGCCAGCTGAGTGATAGTGATACTGACCGGAAGGGCGACGGGGAGGGATGAGGGCAACGAGCTTAATGACAAGACGCAGTAAACTGAACACGCCTTAGACAAAGCAGTACAATGCCAGCCATAGTGGTACAAATTACAGGAGCCTATGTATTCTACGATGGTGGTATTTACCTGATATTTTACGAAAAGACTGGGCATTTGTCCATAGACCAAAGAAGACAGACGGGGAATGAAAGAAACATGTAACCATTATGTTGAATGATCATATCGTAGGGATTATGCTTGCAGATTGAATATTTGTATTTACTGATGGTACTGGCCGCTGCTGGCCATAATAACTGTCCTGACGGCCTGTTACAGCTCTGTTGGCATAGCTGGTGAGCGTTGATCTATCTACTGCATGATAATCAGCAGCCTGTGTCTGCGGTTTGGTTCAACTTAACGATCGGTCGGAGACAGTTTCAACTAAGGCGCGTGTCTTTTGAGGGTGTGCTACATTCTGCGACATTAACACCAAGACGCACTGCACTGCTTGTTCCGTTGGCAACCGTGCCATGCCACACAGGTCGTGCGTGGTAACTGGCTGTGGACAGTTGAGTCATGCGACATTAACACCAAGACGCACTGCACTGCTTGCTCCGTTGGCAACCGTGCCATGCCACACAGGTCGTGCGTGGTAACTGGCTGTGGACAGTTGAGTCATGCGACATTAACACCAAGACGCACTGCACTGCTTGCTCCGTTGGCAACCGTGCCATGCCACACAGGTCGTGCGTGGTAACTGGCTGTGGACAGTTGAGTCATGCGACATTAACACCAAGACGCACTGCACTGCTTGCTCCGTTGGCAACCGTGCCATGCCACACAGGTCGTGCGTGGTAACTGGCTGTGGACAGTTGAGTCATGTGCCAGTCACGGCCCTATAACTGCAGTGTTACCCAGTGGTGGCAGTGTTTCTTCAGTGGGTGTTTCTTGAGCGGCAGACTATCTGGTCGTCCAGTCTCGTAACGACCCTGGACTGGTGTACATGACACCATGAGGGCGATCTCAGTAAATAGCACTGCTTATTGTACGCGAGTCTCGTAACGACCCTGGACTGGTGTACTTGTACATGACACCGATCTCAGTAAATAGCACTGCTTATTGTACGCGCATGGTAGAGTGCCACGAGCTGTCAATACCGGCGTGATTCACCTGCTCTCGATCAATATCAGCGTCCTATCGGCGCCAATGACCTGAAACCCACATCTACTCATCCAAGCCCTCCAGTGGTGGCGTGGTTGCAGTCTGTCCCGTTCGCTCGGACCACTCCCCCGTCAGTGCCGCCCTCTTCCGACCGGCGGCAGCTGGCTCGACATGATGGTATTACCGACCGCTGTTGCCGCGTTCACGCTGTCTCCGTCTCCTGCGAGACGATCGTCCGAACGCTCTGTTCTCTGTGCTTGAGGGTGTGCGCGCTGAGGGACGATGAACTTTGGATACATCGTATCGCGGTCTTTCGTTATTCTCGGACACAGGTGATTGATGTCACAGTGCAGTGTCGTGTCTGTGATGGTGTGTGCGTGTGCGTGTGCGTGTGCGTGTGCGTGTGCGTGTGCGTGTGCGTGTGCGTGTGCGTGTGCGTGTGCGTGTGCGTGTGCGTGTGCGTGTGCGTGTGCGTGTGTGTGTGCGTGTGTGTGTGTGTGTGTGTGTGTGTGTGTGTGTGTGTGTGTGTGTGTGTGTGTGTGTGTATGTGCAATGTCCGTATTACACTTGCCTGTCTTTCAGTACGGATTGAACACAGAGTGTTGAGTCATCGCTTCGGCACGTGTTGTTTCAGGCATGTGCACCGCTAGTAAGGCAAATGAAGAACGTAATTATGTCACACAAGGTATTCATTATGGATATTTCCAAGGCGATATATATATATATATATATATATATATATATATATATATATATATATATATATATATATATATATATTTCAATCGAAACTCTAGCATGCGACGACTCCCACAGGCTAGCACTATCAGCTGGAGTTGATGCAGCTGTTGGCCGGCAGGGACCGCTAGTGAGCTAGGGTGTTATGACGTCGCAAGTAAATGGTACCAGTTAAATATTTAACGCTAAATATTTATTTATTTATAAATAAACAAATCGAACAATATTTAGTGGTACCATTTGCATGCGACGTCATAACACCCTGGCTCACTAGCGGTCCCTGGCGGCCAACTGCTGCAACAACTCCAGCCGATAGTGCAACAACAACTCCTCCCACACGGCCAAGGAATGGTCCATATATTACGTAACGAATTTTTTTTCTCGGCGATTTTAACCCCTCCCCTATTCTACACCTAGTTACGTTTCGCCTAACCCCCTTTTACAATTACGTAGCACTCCATTCTGAACCCACCCCCTGTAAGAAAAAAAGGTGCAGAAGCATGTATACTGCAAGTTGCAACACGAACATCGTCGTGGTGGTCAATATCATTAATGCCAGCCCCTAAGGCTGCTATGCGCCCGTATATAATTTGCTATATACGGGCAAATTATAATTGCTAATTTGCTATATATGTTATATACGGGCGCCCGTATATAATTAAAATAGTCTGTTTAATGGAGTATGCAAACTTAACACTAATTTCTTAAATTATATCATTTGTATGTATACAAACACGCATACAAATAACTCATCAGCGGTAACATCCTACTACTAGCTTGAATCCTCGCTTACCTCCCCTCAGCTCCTCAGCCACGCGTTCCGGGCCGGTCTGAGCCCCGGCTGACCGGCCCGCCCTCGGGCGGGGTCACGTGACCGACGCCGGGTCGGATGTCCCTGGGCGGGACAGGTCAGTTCGCTCGAGAGTCGCGTGGAAAGGGGCCGGGAGGTGCAGATATCGGCAGGCACGTAGCCAGGATTTCGTCCGGAGGGGGGGGGGGGGCGGCGTCTCGAAAGGGCCCCTTCCCGAGCGTTGAAAGGGCCCCCTTCCCAAGCGTTGAAAGGGCCAAACAAAACGGATGAAAAGGCACGTTACAAGGATGGAAAATGCAGTACCTATGACAGGTATGGCATAGGCCATACCATATTTTAGCAGCTGGAGTTAGCGAACTGCCATATAAATTTTGGAATCAGCTATACCAACTTGGAATATTTTTTAAGCTCAAAACTTTGAACTCTTAATTTTTAGTCTTATGCCCTGGATATGTATTCTCATCAATGCGTCGCATTGTGTATGGTGCAGACCTCTAAAAATGTTATTGTGCGTTTAAAAGTGCTAAAGTGAACTAGCCGAGAAAGTGACCAGACTGGTTATTGATTCGACTCCGATTGAATCGATTGGAATCGTTCAATAAAATCCATTGAATCAAAGAAGAATCGATGCACCATCGGATTGTTTTATTCAGGGCACTATACACTTTCTTTATTCATGAAATATTCATGAATCATGATATTCATGAATCATGATATTCATGAATCATGATTGAATCCAAACCGGCATAGAAACAAGGCTGATTGAATAAAAACGACTGTGCCTGAATGTCTGAACTGCCGAGTGCTGAGTGTCTGAATGTCTTGAGTGCCTGAACGGTGACTGAATCATTAATATTTCCAAAATGAATCGTGTTTGAATCCTTCCAAAAAGGTGAATCAATAATCAGTCTGCGAGAAACGGACATACTTTTGTTTTGTCTAACCCGCATATAATTGAATTTGTAGTTACATTACGCTGCGGACCGGCGCGAAAATGTTGCGTTTTATTCCCTGGACAACTGCATTCTTACTGTTGAAAGTCCAGGGTCCCTTGGGAATGTGAGTTGGGATCGTCTAGGGGTCCCTCCGATCTTTTCAACGCCCTTCCGACCTGGCCAGGGACTGCACTGGCTGCTTTGTCGTCTGCCCACATGCTCAGGGGCCCCTCCGACCTGCCCAGGAGCCTCTCAAGTCCGGCTAGGAACTCATACGGCATGTTTAAGGGCCCTTCCGACCGGCCCAGGGACCATTTCGGTCTAGCCAGGGGCCCCTCTGACTTGCCCAGGAGCCCCTCCGATCTACCCAGCGACTCTTCTGGTCGGACTGCGCTTGTTGCTTTGTCGCCCTGCCGACATGCTCAAGGGGCCCTCCGACCTGCCCTGGGGCCCCTCTGTGCTGGCAAGGGGCCAGTTCGGCATGTTCAGGGACCCTTCTTACCCGCCCAGGGGTTCTTTCGGTCTGGAAATTGGTGTCCTATGTAACGTGGCCCGCAGGGGCCCTCCGATCTGCACAGGGGCCCTTTGAACTTTACAGGGGCCCTCTGGTCTCTATATGGCCCTACAGCCTTCTAAGGGGCCTTTCCGACCTGACAAGGGACTGCGCTGGCTGTTTTGTCGCCTTGCGACATGCTCCGAGGCCCCCCGTGCTGACTAGGGGCCCATTCAGCATGTTCAGGGGCCCTTCTGACCCACCTAGGGCCCTTTCGGTCTGGTCAGGGGCCCCTCTGACCTGCACAGGGACCCTTTGTACTTCTCAGGGGACCTCTGGTCTGTCCAGGGGCCCTCCAACCTGCTCAGGGGCCCTTATGACCTGGCAAGGGACTGCGCTGGCTGCTTTGTCGCCCTGCCGACATGCTCAGAGGCCTCTCGACCTGCCCAGGGCACCTTTGTGCTGGGTAGGGGCCCATTCGACATGTTCAGGGGGCCTTCTGACCCGCTCAGGTGTCCTTTCGGTCTGGCCAGGAGCCCCTCTGACATGCACAGGGCTCTTTTGAACGCCGCCCCCCCTCCCCCCCTCCTCTTGGCTACGTGCGATAGTGAAATAAGCGATAGTGAAATAATATAGTGAAATAAGCCAACATCTGATCGGTTATAAGACCCAAGCTTATTGTTCAGTCACATCAATTTCAAATATACTTTATCAAGGGTTTGGCAAAGAGATACGAATATATTTGCCACCAGTGCGCGACCAATCACAGAGACCGGAAACCCCGAGGCCAGCCTGCCCAAAAGGTAAGCCTGCACTCTGGGACAAGTGGCTATCCTTAATCCTTATCCTCTTTTGTATTGCCCCATACATTCCCTTCCCCGACCCGACATCCTAGTTCTCCAACACTTTCACAAACAATAACAGTAAAAACTTCACATATTCGCATCCATTTGAAGGTTGCAGCATTTGAACATATTTTGTGTTGTGTGTGAAATCTTAACTCGCGCACTGCAGGGGGGGTTGATTTCCGCCCCCCCCCCCCTCAGGTTTTTCAAAGATAGCGAAAAAACGGCGGCGCGCAGCGCCGCCGGGTTTTTGCACACCTGTCAGGACATCAATTGCGCACACTTTGAAAAAAAAAAAATTACCTCTGGTCATCTGAGGTCAGGTCACCAGACCAGGTCAAGTGACCCCACCTCAAAAAAATGTTTGCAGTTGTGCCAAGGCCAGAGTTTTTCACCGATCAGTTTGAAACTTACAGGATGTCATGAGGCCATAAGTACTTACAATTCGTATATCTCCCAATTTTTATATCGGTGACCTTAGGTCAGGTCAATTTCGTAACCTCTCCATAATAAGTCAATGGGGAAATATACAAATGCTAAGGATATGCATAATATTAGTCGAATTACTTCTGGATCATGTTATTTTAGGATATTCTTGATGATCCAAGTGTAAGTTTTGTTCAGTGACCCCTATTGGGTCATTTGAGGTCATGCGAGGTCACCATCACTTTGTCAATAACTTCCGACATAATGAAGATAGAGAAGTGAAACAGACATCAATGTGTTTGTCTCGTCGAGACACGTCTTTCCATATGCAACATGCCCTACTTGGGTCACCACTTGACATTGACCTGAGGTGAATTTTTTTAAGTTAATTTAACAAGGTTACCATGTACATCATTCAAGGTGCCTTGACAAGATAAACACAATGGCGTAAACAGTTTTCCGTTATCTATTGCATACAAAGTTGATAGCGAAAAACTATTTAGCAAAACAACGTCATTTTTTTTTTACCTCTGGAGCCTCAAATACTGACCTGAGATCAAATTTGAGGACACCTAAGCGATTACAAATTTCACCGGCTGGCGGTTGCTTTCTTCAGTTTGTTTCTATCTAGCATAGTTTCTGAGATATATGGGAATTTCTGGAGCGATGTCCTAAAACAGGAAAAAACGGGAAAATTTGACCTTTGATGACCTCTGGTGACCTCAATTTTGACCTGACCTAAAACAATAGTGAAATACTTTCGATAGAACATGTATCAAGCTATCAAATGCCGTTTTACGCTTCTCGCTACGTAGTGTAGTTTACGAGATCTCGGGGGTGGGGGGGCGGAAATCAACCCCCCTGCAGTTCGTGTTCGGCGCAAAGCCCCTGCAGTGCGCGGGTTAAACCGCGCACTGCAGGGGCTTTGCGCCGAACACGAACTTCAGGGGGTTGATTTCCGCCCCCCCCCCCCCTGAGATCTCGAAAACTACACTACGTAGCGAGAAGCGTAAAACGGCATTTGATAGCTTGATACATGTTCTATCGAAAGTATTCAGTGTTATTTTAAGTCAGGTTAAAATTGAGGTCACCAGAGGTCATCAAAGGTCAAATTTTCCAGTTTTTCCTGTTTTAGGACATCGCTCCAGAAATTCCCATATATCTCAGAAACGATGCTAGATAGAAACAAACGGAAAAAAGCAAACGCCAGCCAATGAAATTTACAATCGCTGAGGTGTCCTCAGATTTGATCTCAGGTCAATATTTGAGGCTCCAGAGTGGTCAAAAAGATTTGTTTTTTTGTTGCTAAATCGTGTTTTGCTATTAACTTTTTACTTATTAAAGATAACGGAAAACTGTTTAGGCCATTGTGTTTATTTTGTCAAGGCGCTTCGAATGATATACATGGTGACCTTGTTAAGTCAACTTAACAATTTTACCTCAGGTCAAGGTCAAGTAGTGACCCAAGTAGGGCATGTTGCATATGGGAAGACGTATCTCGACGAGACAAACACATTGATGTCCGTTTTACTTCTCTATCTTCATTATGTCGGGAGTTATTGACCAAAAAGTGATTGTGACTTTGCATGACCTCAAATGACCCAATAGGGGTCACTGAACAAAAATTACACTTGGATCATCAAGAATATCCTATAATAACATGATCCAGAAGTAATTGAACTAATATCATGCATATCCTTGAAATAGGAAGCATTTGTATATTTCCCCATTGACTTATTATGGGGAGGTTAAGAAATTGACCTGACCTTAAGTCACCGATATCAAAATTCCGAGATAAACGAATTGTAAGTACTTATGCCCTCATGACATCCTGTAAGTTTCAAACTGATCGGTGATAAACTCTGGCTTTGGCACAACTGCAAACATTTTTTGAGGTGGGGTCACTTGACCTGGTCTGGTGACCTGACCTGAGATGACCTGATATTTTTTGTCAGTGTGCGCAATTGATGTCTTAACAGGTGTGCAAAAACCCGGCGGCGCTGCACGCCGCCATTTTTTCGCTATCTTTGAAAAACCTGAGGGGGGGGCGGAAATCACCCCCCCCCCCCCTGCAGTGCGCGGGTTAAAATAATGCCTAGAGATCAGAGATGTCATATAAGATTCATTTAACTCCAGTGTTACGAGCACCTGTGCGAAACCCTCCACCTACTGAACGTTTCATAGCGCAGTTATCGACCCTCCCTAGACCCTACCCCCTCAAGTGTTAAATATTATACGAATACTAACGATCCCTAACAAGCGGACAGCGGTACATGCTACTGATCCACCAATCAGTGAAGTGCTTTTAGAACATGGTCAACACCTGACCGCTTGGCGTCGCGTACAAGTTGGTCTCACTGGAGGCGGCTCCAGACCACAGCGGGTGAGTAGTCGCGTATCAGCACCACTGACAAACAACTTGGCCGGACAGTATCGGTGTTTGTTCCGCACCGGCGGGTGGGGTGTTTGGACCGCCGATTGTGACGACAGCCCACGGCCGTCTGGCGCTATCGAACTGCTCAGACATCAGCCCGCGCCACGCACTGACGGGATTACCACCTCCCGATATACGCAGTGTGCGTAGCGTGCCCCTGGATGGTCAACACGACCGGCACACATCGCTATAGGTCAGCATCTAAACGAAGCCGCAATCGCATCGCTTACACAACGCGTAAATGCGTCAAGGAACATTTATTGTGATTCAATTATATTTGTCACGCTGCCAAGCATCAACAGCCAAGCATGGTCCCTGTGCGCTTAAGCCGCAGCAAGTGCATGGAATCTCACAGTTCAGGAGTAGGTACAATTATCGAACCGGCCCTGCCCGCTTGAGGCAGTGCATCGAAAGCTCACAGTTCAGGAATGGTTCGAACACTGCCACCATTCTAAGGCACGAATGGCGCAACATATCATCATGGAGAAAACTATCTCTGAACAAGATACGCATAATTCGGTGGGTCGATGGCCGATGCACAAAGAGTATCAAAGCATGTAGCTTAAATGGTCATGCACCATACAAACAAGCTCATACAAGGAACAGCATCAAAGTAAGCTAAAGCTATATCGCTGGAAGCTTCCTTATCACAATCACAGTCATATAGTAACAATCAAGCTGGGTGGTATCGTTTAATTGAAACCCTGTTGAAATGTCAGCGTTGTGACTACAAATAGGTCCAATGGGAATGTGCTTGTGGTGATGTGACTGGTGCATCTACTCCAAGTGTCAAAACTTGACTAGCTGACTGACTGACAAAACTTGACTAGTACCTGTGTCATCTATTATGCATCAGTTTCCCTTACATATATCGCTCTTTTCAAATAATTGACTACCTGACAGGACTAGAAAACATACCCAGTTCTAAAGGCAAGCTGATCAAAAACAAATTGCATTACATGAACACAAATTCCTAGAGGATGCACTCTTTGGACTTGATCTTATCCTTAAACAAGTGATACACAAATTAATCTATAAACTGGAAAGCAATTGCTGAAATTATCTGAATCCCTCCCCATCTTCAAATAACATTTCCCTAAGTTTTTCGTTTTTTAACTTCAATCGCGAGCCACAGGATGTCAACATTGAGCAATAGACGACTTGTGGTAGCAAGGCCCCGGGCTGGCATTCGCCGGGCTTTGGAGCATGCCATATAACTGCAGTAGTTACGGCGTCCCTAAACCCTAAACAAATAAAAATGGAGTATCCCTGCCGTCAAGCGCTGATGACTACATTATCTTGTCTTGTACGATGCCTGTACTCTCTGTCTTGTCTGTATCTCATAAGACTCTCCGTCTTGTGTCTCAGCGATGACGCACTCTATGCCTGCCGTCACACTCGGGGCACCTCAGCGGCCTCCTGCTGCCCTTTGTGTCGCCTCCCCTCCCTCCGCACCGCCCACCAGTCACACCTCCACCCGTATCCAGCGGTGCGTGCGCCGGTCCTCCTTGGCCAGCACCGTGTACTTGAGACTGTTGAGCCCGTCGAAGGCGGCACGTGTGTGCGCCTCGCGCAGCAGATACAGCCGGTCACCGCTGGGCGTCTCCCGCGGGTGCGGCAGCATGGTGTAGCGGCTGACGCGCGGGTCGGGCCGCGTCAGACGGAGCCCGGCCGTCGCCAGTCGTGCCGACAGGTCGTCATCCTCGGCGCCCCAGCCGTAGTACAGGTTCGAGAACCCGTTGGCGCTCCGGAACGCCTCCACGGTGATAGCCAGAGCGCCGCCGGCCAGCGCCGCGTACGGCAGTTGGTAGCGCAAGCTGCTGACCAGCACAGACAGGTGCCGCGGCCGCTCGCCGCACGCATACACGTTGCCCAGGTTCTCGGGCAGCAGGTCCACGTCGTGAAACACCACACAGCCGGCGCCGGAGTCGGCCACCGCCTCGGCGACGCCGATGTTGAGCAGCTTGCCGCGGTTGAATGGGAAGCGCGACGTCTGCTCCACCACGTAGATCGAGTAGTCAAGCCGCTGTGCCCGCAGGAACGGGTGCATGTGGCGCAGGAAGAGCCGGAGCTGGGCGGCGCGCGCCCGGTATGGCACCACCACGGCCACGCGGTGTCGCGCCGTACAGTTCTGCGGCGGGCCGACGGCGAGCGCCGCCAGCTGGGCGTCCGTGACCGGGCTGAGGTCGACCGGCACGGCGGTCGGCAGCGGTGAGGGCAGCGCACAGAGCGGTGGCTCGCCCTCGGCCGGCCGCCGCTCCAGCAGGTGCTCAGGCAGACGCTCGGCAGGGATGTACTCGTAGTAGAGACTTGGGAAGCGGAGTGGTATGCAGCAGATGACAAGTGTGACCAGCAGGAAGCACAGGGCAAGTAGTTGCCGTGGCTGGCCAGTCAGCCACCGCCAAGCCTGCCACCAGCAACGGTGGCAGGTGCCAGGCACCATGCCTGTTGCAGGTGCTGCTGGACAACTGCACAGCAGCAGACATCAGTGTGAGAGAACATGGGTCAGGCATGTTTGTATAGCTGTTTTCAAGAAGAGGCATGCTTTCATAGCTGATTTCATAGCAGGAAATTGAGTCAGCTATGTGAGAGTAATCTAGTATGGCAGAAATGCCAATAACATGCCATAATACACTAGGTATACCCACTATACACTTTAGATATTGGGAAAGATATAGGCGAAGGATAGCCTATGGTTTCCTGCTTAGCGGTTTGATTCTCCTCTGACAAACATTTTGTCTTTCCAATGGTTGCCTAGCTTGTTCCTTGAATTTGTTTGTTGAGGACACACTGTGGTGCATGCATTTAATTATATCTATTTGTGTCATTCCATTTTAGATTAATTTGCTTTTGTCTCTACTTTTGTGATAATCTTCAGTAAAAATTGCTTGTGTTTTTGCAGAATTGCATGTTCATTATTGTTTACACCTCTTTCCCACTGGTCGCCTTAGTTTCCTAGCAACGCAATCACATGCTAACAAATCTGAATTGTAAATTGTTTTTATTAGTTTTGGGTTGGATCTAGAGAGTATATAAAAAGGTAACATGTCTTATGCTGTGTTTAACAAATTAATTCCTCGAGACCCTACAGGACTGACATGTTCTGGCAAGTTACTGCAGGAGTTAATCACTCAGACGGAGAAGCATTGTCGGATAGCCGTTTGATGATAGTTTTGACAACTTTAGACTGTGGCCTCTTTTTGAGGTCATTAATTTATTAATTAGAGATCATTGTTTATTATCATGCATGACACTTCTAGTGCTGACTGTTGCCTGCTAGAGATCATTGTTTATTATCATGCATGGCACTTGCAGTGCCGACTGTGGCCCGCATCACAGCATATCAATATGTACCACACCATTACAAGTCTGCACAGCACCTTGTCAAATCTGCACCAGCTTCTCCAAATCCGCACCAGCCAGGACAGGCCTGCACTGACAAGATCTCATCAATAGCAATAGTGCCACACTTTGCAGTCTGGTTTAAAATTGAAATTGTCAAGAGAACCAAGTGGATGAAATACATTATGCACAATACAATATTCGCTGTTTAACATGAAATAGGAATCAAATAAGAGCAAGGCGAATTACAAGAAATAGATGTCAATTAGCAAAAAACAATGCTGCTGCAATCCAGTAAACCGGGGAGCTGCATTTTCAAACATATGGTTACCAGAGCCAAGCATGCCTCATGCAAAATTGCGCCGCTGCCATTTGCAAGGCAATTTCCTTTGCATCTAAATCCTAATCGAACATTTATCATTTGAGAAACCGGCCTTACCATTCCTCCTCCACGAGCGTGTGTGTGCAACAGGCGTATATTTTGCTAGATTTCACTATTCACAATCAAATTTGTTTACTGCCTCTCATGCGCCGCGCACGAAACAAATCACACAATCAGGCTTAAAATGCTGCAATGCATGGTGACAGTCACCTAAACCGCTGTCTAGTGAGAACGCAATAAATATATATAGCACAGCAGGTTAGCCGATGTGATGTGGTAAAAAGGATCGAAATTGAATATTAAGCTGCAGAAAGCTTACATTTCAGCAAAAGAAAGGCTTCGCTAGCTATTGAAAGGTATTCACATGATGACGTCACTTGTGCGGATGATGCAAACACGCTAGAACAAATTGGGATGACAACGGCCTGGATATTGCTTTGAAATTCGGCGTGGGCATCGTCCATACTTGGTTCTCCAATATGTCTTCCGTATAACTAACCTAACCTAACCAGTTCCGTCATTAAAGGAAATAGTTCACCTTCGGGAAATTTTTCAGAACACGATTTTATTATATTGTTTAATACAGTTTCTTTTTTTCTTTTCAAAAATGGTCCTACATCGCGCCAATTCAGGACAGAAGGTCGTAACTTATTAATGTTATGGTGTGCATTATTGGTCTGCGCATGCTCCATGGCAGTGCTGGCACTTTCAGACGGTACGGTATCATATATGCGCCGTATTCCTTCGCCAAAAAGTCAAATATCTTCGGCTGGAGTCTTTTCAGCCAATAAAAGTTGCAGATAGGGATTTCTCAACACGGGCTACAAAACTGCTATTTCAGTTCAAAACCCATGTTGAAGGTGAACTATTTCCTTTAAGTTAGATCGGGACCAGGCACGTAGCCAGGATTTCGTCCAGGGGGGGGGGGGCGGCGCCTCGAAAGGGCCCATTCCCGAGCGTTGAAAGGGCCCCTTCCCAAACGTTGAAAGCCCCCCCCCCCCAAAAAAAAAAACGCATGAAAAGGCACGTTATAAGGCTGGAAAATGCAGTATGCCAGGTATGGCATGGGCCATACCAAGGTTTAGGAGCTTGAGTTAGCAAACTGCCACATCAACTTTGCAACCAGCGACACGAATTTGGAATCAGCTATACCAACTTGGAATATTTTTTTAAGCTCAAGAGCTGGAACTCTTGAGCGCCGCGGAGCGGCGCTCAAGAGTTCAATTTGAGTTCAATTAAACAATTTGCGCCGCGGAGCGGCGCGAAAATTTTGAGTATTATGCCCTAGGTTGGTTTCTCATCAATGCGTTGCATTGCGTATGGTGCGGACCTCTAAAATTGCTATATGGTGCGTTTAAAAGTGCGGGGGAAAAGTGCTAAAGTGAACTATTTTACCCAATATTATAGGGAAGTAGCAACATAACACATAAATGCGCCGAGAGACCGATTTTTCTGACCGATTTTTTTCCTAACCCGCATATAATTGAATTTGTAGTTAAATTGCGCCGCGGAGCGGCGCGATTTTTTAAAGTTTTATTCCCTGTACAACTGTATTCTTACTGTTGAAAGGCCCAATGTCCCTTCATATCGTTTAGGGGCCCCTCTGACCTTTTCTACGCCCTTCCGACCTGTTCAGGGACTCATCTGGGATCCGCGAAACGAAAAGACATGATGTGGAGTGGGTGATATATATAATACAAAGAGGGCTTACTCAACGGGAAAACATAAAATCGGATCTTTCGGGTATATTGTAGCACCCTGACGAAGGGTGTTACAATATACCCGAAAGCTCCGCTTTTAATATTTGTATTGTGGAGACTGGAGTAAGTCCTCTTTGCTTTAATCTTCATCTGAGATCTCTACGTGCTTTGACCCTTCCGGTCTCACCAGAGACTCCTCTGACCTTCCAAGAAGCCCCCCTTGTGTGTCAAGGGGCCCATTCGGCCTGTTCAGAGGTCCTTCCGACCTGGCCAGGGACTGCACTGGCTGCTTTGTCGCCCTGCCGACATACTCAGGGGCAGGGGCGGCGGATTGCAGGCGCAGGGTACCCAAAATCCCCCCTCAAATGAAAATCCTGGGGAGGGGAAGGGTCATGTTGCCCCCAGATTGAGCAGGCTAAAATATGGGGGGGGGGGGCAAAACTACCCTTTGCCCCCAGGATTTTCGACTGGGGGGAATTTTGGGTACCCTGCCACCGCAATCCGCCGCCCCTGCTCAGGGGTCCCTCCGACCTGCCCAGGGCCCCTCCAATCTGGCTAGGAACTCATCCGGCATGTTCAAGGGGCCTTCCGACCGGCCCAGGGACCCTTTCGGTCTAGCCAGGGGCCCCTGTGACTTGCCCAGGAGCCCCTCCGATCGGCCCAGCGACTCTTCTGGTCGGCCTGCGCTGGCTGCTTTGTCGCCCTGCCGACATGCTCAAGGGGCCCTCCGACCTGCCCTGGAGCCCCTCCGTGCTGGCCAGGGGCCACTTCGGCATGTTCAAGGGCCCTTCTTACCCGTCCAGGGGTCCTTTCGGTCTGGGCAGGGGCCCCTCCGATCTGCACAGGGGCCCTTTTAACTTTCCAGGGGCCCTCTGGTCTCTCCAGGGACCCTCTGGTCTCTCCAGGGACCCTCTGGTCTCTCCAAGGGCCCTTTAACCTTCTAAGGGGCCCTTCCGACCTAGCAAGGGACTGCGCTGGCGGCTTTGTTACCTTGCGACATGCTCCGAGGGCCCTCCCACCGGCCCTGGGGCCCCTCCGTGCTGGCTAGAGGCTCATTCGGATGTTCAGGGGCCCTTTTGACCCACCTAGAGGCCCTTTCGGTCTGGCCAGGGCCCCTCTGACCTGTACAGGGGCCCTCTTAACTTCCCAGGGGCCCTCTGGTCTGTCCAGGGGCCCTCCAACCTGCTCAGGGGCCCTTATGACCTGGAAAAGGACTGCGCTGGCCGCTTTGTCGCCCTGTCGGCATGCTCAGGGGCCTCTCAACCTGCGCAGGGGCCCTTCTGTGCTGGCTAGGGGCCCATTCAACGTGTTTAGGAGGCCCATTCGACGTGCTCAGGGGGCCCTCTGACCCGCTCAGAGGCCCTTTCGGTCTGGCCAGGGGCCCCTCTGACATGAACAGGCTCTTTTGAACGTCCAAGGGGCCCTCTGGTCTTTCATAGAGGGCCCTAGTGGCCCTAAAAGGCCTCTGAAGTCCTCTAAACTCTCTAAAGACCACGCTTCGTGTATTAAAGAGCCTATGATACCGCGCTTCGCGCGGTCTCTTCGGCCCTTTTCGGCGCGCTGGGCGCGCCGAAAAGGGCCCTCGCGCGCCAAAAAGGGCCCTCCTGGCCTCCAGGGGGGGGGGGGGGGGCGGCCACCCCCGCCGCCCTCCCCTTGGCTACGTGCCTGATCGGGACGAACCCTAAGATTCGCTCGTAGCCATTAAAGGAAATAGTTCACCTTCGGATTTTTTTTTACAACACGATTTTATTATATTTTTTAATACAGTTTCTTTTTTTCTTTTCAAAAATGGTCCTACATCGCGCCAATTCAGGACAGAAAGTCGTACATTATTAATGTTATGGTGTGCGTTATTGGTCTGCGCATGCTCAGACCAGTGCTGGCACTCTCAGACGGTACGGTATATCATATATGCGCCGCATTCCTTCGCCAAAAAGTCAAATATCTTCGGCTGGAGAGTCTTTTCAGCCAAGAAAAGTTGCAGATAAGGATTTCTCAACACGGGCTACAAAACTGCTATTTCAGTTCAAAATCCCATGTTGAAGGTGAACTATTTCCTTTAAAGGAAATAGTTCACCTTCGGAATTTTTTCAGAACACGATTTTATTGTATTTTTGAATACAGTTTCTTTTTTTCTTTTTAAAAATGGTCCTACATCGCGCCAATTCAGAACAGAAGGTTGTAAATTATTGATTTTATGGTGTGCGTTATTGGTCTGCGCATGATCCATGGCAGTGCTGGCACTTTCAGACGGTACGGTACATCATATATGCGCCGTATTCCTTCGCCAAAAAGTCAAATATCTTCGGCTGGAGAGTCTTTTCAGCCAAGAAAAGTTCCAGATAAGGATTTCTCAAAACGGGCTACAAAACTGCTATTTCAGTTCAAAACGTTGAAGGTGAACTATTTCCTTAAAGGGAAATAATGACCTTTGATTTTGTTAGCAAACAATTTCTAGGCTACCGTTATGGTTTTAAAATTACTTTATTTAAATTTAAGAATTAAATAAAATTATTCCAATTCAAAGTTGTAAGTTTGGAGAAAAAAACAAGTACTTGTGTACTTTATGAAGGTCATTGACAAATTCGTCCTTCCCTACCAGCAAAGCACTCGGCACTGCGCCACAATAGCAAAAGGCGAGGGAAATGCATATGATACAATATTATTACGTCATAAGTTCTGAAGT
>JAXIVJ010009094.1:50000-52560 GCA_036785665.1 Chirona hameri
CAGAGACAGACACAGAGACAGACACAGAGACAGACACAGAGACAGACACAGAGACAGACACAGAGACAGACACAGAGACAGACACAGAGACAGACACAGAGGACAGACACAGAGACAGACACAGAGACAGACACAGAGACAGACACAGAGACAGACACAGAGACAGACCACAGAGACAGACACAGAGGACAGACACAGAGACAGACACAGAGACAGACACAGAGACAGACACAGAGACAGACACAGAGACAGACACAGAGACAGGACACAGAGACAGACACAGGAGACAGACACAGAGACAGACACAGAGACAGACACAGAGACAGACACAGAGACCGACAGACACAGAGACAGACACAGAGACAGACACAGAGACAGACACAGAGACAGACACAGAGACAGACACAGAGGACAGACACAGAGGACAGACCACAGAGACAGACACAGAGACAGACACAGAGACAGACACAGAGACAGACACAGAGACAGACACAGAGACCAGACACAGAGACAGACACAGAGACAGACACAGAGACAGACACAGAGACAGACACAGAGACAGACACAGAGACAGACACAGAGACAGACACAGAGACAGACACAGAGACAGACACAGAGACAGACACAGAGACCAGACACAGAGACAGACACAGAGACAGACACAGAGACAGACACAGAGACAGACACAGAGACAGACACAGAGACAGACACAGAGACAGACACAGAGACAGACACAGAGACAGACACAGAGACAGACACAGAGACAGACACAGAGACAGACACAGAGACAGACACAGAGACAGACACAGAGACAGACACAGAGACAGACACAGAGACAGACACAGAGACAGACACAGAGACAGACACAGAGACAGACACAGAGACAGACACAGAGACAGACACAGAGACAGACACAGAGACAGACACAGAGGACAGACACAGAGACAGACACAGAGACAGACCAGAGACAGACACCAGACACAGAGACAGACACAGAGACAGACACAGAGACAGACACAGAGACAGACACCAGACACAGAGACAGACACAGAGACAGACACAGAGACAGACACAGAGACAGACACAGAGACAGTCACAGAGACAGACACAGAGACAGACACAGAGACAGACACAGAGACAGACACAGAGACAGACACAGAGACAGACACAGAGACAGACACAGAGACAGACACAGAGACAGACACAGAGACAGACACAGAGACAGACACAGAGACAGACACAGAGACAGACACAGAGACAGACACAGAGACAGACACAGAGACAGACACAGAGACAGACACAGAGACAGACACAGAGACAGACACAGAGACAGACACAGAGACAGACACAGAGACAGACACAGAGACAGACACAGAGACAGACACAGACAGCCACAGACAGCCACATACAGCCACAGACAGCCACAGACAGCCACAGACAGCCACAGACAGACACAGACAGACACAGACAGACACAGACAGACACACACAGACACGCACAGACACGCACAGACACGCACAGACACACACAGACACACACAGACACACACAGACACACACAGACACACACAGACATACCCCCTGTCTCTCGGCAGGTGACGGCCGCCTGTGTGGGTCTCCTGACGCGGCTCTGGTGTCTGGTCCCCCTGTCTCTCGGCAGGTGACGGCCGCCTGTGTGGGTCTCCTGACGCGGCTCTGGTGTCTGGTCCCCCTGTCTCTCGGCAGGTGACGGGCCGCCTGTGCGGGTCTCCTGACGCGGCTTTGGTGTCGGCCGTCGGAGCCCGCGTTTATCGACCAGCTGGCCGCCGTCGGGCCGCTGCTGCCAGTTCGAGGGCCTGCTATAATAAATTATGCATAATTATGCTAAATTATGCATGCATTTCACAACTGACTTTGTTTTAACACAAAATATCCTGCAAACGTTGTTGTTGGGCTGTGCATACTTCATGCCAAAGTGAAAAGGGAAAACGCAACGAATTACTATTGTGGCGTTTTAAAAAGTTGAATTGAATAATCGGTTGAGGTGTTTGTCTCAGCAGATCAATGTGTAGCGCCCGGCTCCGCCTGTGTTGCAGAGCTCGCGGGTAGACGCGGCCCTTGTACGGCCCAGTGGTGGCCGCCACACACCAGGAGCTGGCCTCTAACAGCTCCACTGGCGCCGCGCCGCACCTCGGCTGCCTGCCGGGACCGCCCCTCCGCGGCCGGCTGAGCACGCTGTCCACCGCCGCGCCGGCCGCTCCCGACACCCCCGGACTGGCGGGCTGCCGCCGCCGCCGTCACCGCTGCCGCTGCTGCCCTGGCCGCACAGGTCGCCAACCGCGGCCGAGTCGAACGCCGCTTCACTGGCTGCTGCCCGTGGGGAGGAGCTGCGCGCCGGCTGCGACGCCGCGCTGGCCGCCGTCCGGCTGCGCGCGCCACCGCCCGGCTGAAGGAGAAGAGGCGCACCCAGCTGCTGCGGGACGCCGCCCGCCACCGTCGCGACGTCTGCTTCAGTCACGCGGTACGGACACTAGACAGGCCGGCCTGCATCGCTCTGATGTGTGTGTGTGTCGTGTGTGTGT
>JAXIVJ010009095.1:0-5000 GCA_036785665.1 Chirona hameri
CCCTCGACAGCTCACCAGTCCCACTACCCCTCCACATCCTCCCCTCAACAACTCACCAGTCACCACTACCCCTCCTCCCCTCAACAGCTCACCAGTCACCACTACCCCTCCCCCATCCTCCCATCAACAGCTCACCAGTCACCACTACCCCTCCCCATCCTCCCCTCAACAGCTCACCAGTCACCACTACCCCTCCCCATCCTCCCAACAGCTCACCAGTCACCAGCACCCCTCCCATCCTCCATCAACAGCTCAACAGCCCACCAGTCACCACTACCCCTCCTCTCCTCAACAGCTCACCAGTCACCACTACCCCTCCCCATCCTCCCCTCAACACCTCACCAATCACCACTACCCCTCCCCTTCCTCCCCTTAACAGCTCACCAGTCACCACTACCCCTCCCCATCCTCCCCTTAACAGCTCACCAGTCACCACTACCCCTCCCCATCCTCCTCTCAACAGCTCACCAGTCACCACTACCCCTCCCCATCCTCCCCTCAACAGCTCACCAGTCACCACTACCCCTCCCCATCCTCCCCTCAACAGCTCACCAGTCACCACTACCCCTCCACATCCTCCTCAACAACTCACCAGTCACCACTACCCCTCCACCTCCTCCCCTCAACTCGACAGTCACCACTACCCCTCCCCATCCCCCCTCAACAGCTCCCCAGTCACCACTACCCCTCCCCATCATCCCCTCAACAGCTCACCAGTCACCACTACCCCTCCTCCCCTCAACAACTCACCAGTCACCACTACCCCTCCCCCATCCTACTCTCAACAGCTCACCAGTCACCACTACCCCTCCTCCCCTCAACAGCTCACCAGTCACCACTACCCCTCACCCATCCTCCCCTCAACAGCTCACCAGTCACCACTACCCCTCCACATCCTCCCCTCAACTCACCAGTCACCACTACCCCTCACCCATCCTCTCACCAACAGCTCACCAGTCACCACTACCCCCTCCACATCCTCCCCTCAACTCGCCAGTCACCACTACCCCTCCCCATCCCCCCTCAACAGCTCACCAGTCACCACTACCCCTCCCCATCCTCCCCTCAACAGCTCACCAGTCACCACTACCCCTCACTCATCTCCCCTCAACAGCTCACCAGTCACCACTACCCCTCCTCCATCCTCCCCTCAACAGCTCACCAGTCACCATTACCCCTCCCCATCCTCCCCTCAACAGCTCACCAGTCACCACTACCCTCCCCATCCTCCCCTCAACAGCTCACCAGTCACCACTACCCCTCCCCTTCCTCCTCTCAACAGCTCACCGTCACTACTACCCCTCCCCATCCTCCCCTCAACAGCTCACCAGTCACCACTACCCCTCCCCATCCTCCCCTCAACAGCTCACCAGTCACCACTAACCCCTCATCCATCCTCCCCTCAACAGCTCACCAGTCACCACTAACCCTCCATCCTCCCCTCAACAGCTCACCAGTCACCACTACCCCTCCCCATCCTCCCCTAAACAGCTCACCAGTCACCACTAACCCCTCCTACATCCTCCCTCAACAACTCACCAGTCACCACTACCCCTCCTCCCCTCAACAGCTCGCCAGTCACCACTACCCCTCCCCATACTCCCCTCAACAGCTCACCAGTCACCACTACCCCTCCTCCCCTCAACAGCTCACCAGTCGCCACTACCCCTCCTCCATCCTCCCCTCAACAGCTCACCAGTCACCAATACCCCTCCCCATCTTCCCATCAACAGCTCGCCAGTCACCACTACCCTCCCCCATCCTCCCCTCAACAGTCACCACTACCCCTCCACATCCTCCTCTCAACAGCTCACCAGTCACCACTACCCCTCCACATCCTCCTCTCAACAGCTCACCAGTCACCACTACCCTCCTCCATCCTCCCCTCAACAGCTCACCAGTCACCACTACCCCTCCACATCCTCCCTCAACAACTCACCAGTCACCACTACCCTCCCCATCCTCCTCTCAACAGCTCACCAGTCACCACTACCCCTCCACATCCTCCTCTCAACGCTCACCAGTCACCACTACCCCTCCACCCCTCAACAGCTCACCAGTCACCACCACCCCTCCCCATCCTCCCCTCAACAGCTCACCAGTCACCACTACCCCTCACTCATCCTCCCTCAACAGCTCACCAGTCACCACTACCCCTCCTCCATCCTCCCCTCAACAGCTCACCAGTCACCACTACCCCTCCCCACCCTCCCCTCAACAGCTCACCAGTCACCACTACCCCTCCCCATCCTCCCTCAACAGCTCACCAGTCACCACTACCCCTCCCCCTTCCTCCTCTCAACAGCTCACCGTCACTACTACCCCTCCCCATCCTCCCCTCAACAGCTCACCAGTCACCACTACCCCTCCCCATCCTCCCCTCAACAGCTCACCAGTCACCACTAACCCCTCATCCATCCTCCCCTCAACAGCTCACCAGTCACCACTAACCCTCCATCCTCCCCTCAACAGCTCACCAGTCACCACTACCCCTCCCCATCCTCCCCTTAACAGCTCACCAGTCACCACTACCCTCCCCATCCTCCTCTCAACAGCTCACCAGTCACCACTACCCCTCCCCATCCTCCCCTCAACAGCTCACCAGTCACCAGTCACCACTACCCCTCCACATCCTCCCCTCAACAGCTCACCAGTCACCACTACCCCTCCACATCCTCCCCTCAACAGTCACCAGTCACCACTACCCCTCCACATCCTCCCCTCAACAGCTCAACAGCTCAACAGCTCAACAGCTCAACAGCTCAACAGTCACCACTACCCTTCCCCATCCTCTCCTCAACAGTCACCACTACCCCTCAACAGTCACCACTACCCCTCCACATCCTCCTCTCAACAGCTCACCAGTCACCACTACCCCTCCCCCATCCTTCCCTCAACAGCTCACCAGTCACCACTACCCCTCCCCATCCTCCCCTGAACAACTCACCAGTCACCACTACCCCTCCACATCCTCCTCTCAACAGCTCACCAGTCACCACTACCCCTCCACATCCTCCTCTCAACAGCTCACCAGTCACCACTACCCCTCCACCCCTCAACAGCTCACCAGTCACCACTACCCCTCCCCATCCTCCCCTCAACAGCCCAACAGTCACCACTACCCCTCCACATCCTCCCCTCAACAGTCACCAGTCACCACTACCCCTCCACATCCTCCTCTCAACAGCTCACCAGTCACCACTACCCCTCCACATCCTCCTCTCAACAGCTCACCAGTCACCACTACCCCTCCACCCCTCAACAGTTCACCAGTCACCACTACCCCCTCCCCCATCCTCTCACCAACAGCTCACCAGTCACCACTACCCCTCCCCATCCTCCCTCAACAGCTCACCAGTCACCACTACCCCTCCCCATCCTCCCTCAACAACTCACCAGTCACCACTACCCCTCCACATCCTCCTCTCAACAGCTCACCAGTCACCACTACCCCTCCACATCCTCCTCTCAACAGCTCACCAGTCACCACTACCCCTCCACCCCTCAACAGCTCACCAGTCACCACTACCCCTCCCCATCCTCCCCTCAACAGCTCAACAATCACCACTACCCCTCCACATCCTCCCTCAACAGTCACCACTACCCTCCACATCCTCCTCTCAACAGCTCACCAGTCACCACTACCCCTCCTCCATCCTTCCCTCAACAGCTCACCAGTCACCACTACCCCTCCTCCCCTCAACAGCTCACCAGTCACCACTACCCCTCCTCCATCCTCCCCTCAACAGCTCACCAGTCACCACTACCCCTCCCCCATCCTCCCCTCAACAGCTCACCAGTCACCACTACCCTCCACATCCTCCCCTCAACAGCTCACCAGTCACCACTACCCCTCCACATCCTCCCCTCAACAAACTCACCAGTCACCACTACCCCTCCCCATCCTCCCCTCAACAACTCACCAGTCACCACTACCCCTCCACATCCTCCTCTCAACAGCTCACCAGTCACCACTACCCCTCCACATCCTCCTCTCAACAGCTCAACAGCTCACCAGTCACCACTACCCCTCCCCCATCCTCCTCTCAGCAGCTCACCAGTCACCACTACCCCTCACCCATCCTCCCTCAACAGCTCACCAGTCACCACTACCCCTCCCCATCCTCCCCTCAACAGCTCACCAGTCACCACTACCCCTCCTCCCCTCAACAGCTCACCAGTCACCACTACCCCTCCCCCATCCTCCCCTCAACAGCTCACCAGTCACCACTACCCCTCCCCATCCTCCCCTCAACAGCTCACCAGTCACCAATACCCCTCCCATCCTCCCCTCAACAGCTCACCAGTCACCACTACCCCTCCCTCCCCTCAACAGCTCACCAGTCACCACTACCCCTCCACATCCTCCCCTCAACTCGCTAGTCACCACTACCCCTCCCCCATCCTCCCTCAACAGCTCACCAATCACCACTACCCTCCCCATCCTCCCCTCAACAGCTCACCAGTCACTACTACCCCTCCTCCCCTCAACAGCTCACCAGTCACCACTACCCCTCCTCCCCTCAACAGCTCACCAGTCACCACTACCCCTCCCCCACCCTCCCCTCAACAGCTCACCAGTCACCACTACCCCTCCTCATCTTCCCCTCAACAGCTCACCAGTCACCACTACCCCTCCTCCCCTCAACAGCTCACCACCACCCCTCCTACATCCTTCCCTCAACAGCTCACCAGTCACCACTACCCCTCCTCCCCTCAACAGCTCACCAGTCACCATCTACCCCTCCCCATCCTCCCATCAACAGCTCACAGTCACCAATACCCCTCCCCATCCTCCCATCAACAGCTCGCCAGTCACCACTACCCCTCCCCACCCTCCCCTCAACAGTCACCACTACCCCTCCACATCCTCCTCTCAACAGCTCACCAGTCACCACTACCCCTCCTCCCCTCAACAGCTCACCAGTCACCACTACCCCTCCCCATCCTCCCCTCAACAGCTCACCAGTCACCACTACCCCTCCCCATCCTCCCCTCAA
>JAXIVJ010009095.1:10000-52540 GCA_036785665.1 Chirona hameri
CTCTCTCTCTGAATCGACAAGGCATCTCGGAGAGGGCGGTGGGAACAGACAGGAGCAGGTCGGGAAATTTTGGTCACACTGTGGTATATCATACTTGATTTCAGCTGCAACTCAGGCACTCCTGGGACAGCTAAAATGAGGTCTACCTAACTCCCACAATCCGGCCATGTGACAGGGTTATCAGTTAGACAGTAAGTCAGCCAGCAGTCAGCCCTGCCGGCTTCCCTGACGCGCTTGAGGTATACCTAACTCCCACAATCCGACCATGAGGCAGGGTTATCAGTTAGACAGTAAGTCAGCCGGCAGTCAGCCCTGCCGGCTTCCCTGACCTGCCCTGACCCGCCGGCTTCCCTGACGCGCCCTGACCTGCCGGCTTCCCTGACGCGCCCTGACCTGCCAGCTTCCCTGACGCGCTCTGACCCGCCGGCTTCCCTGACGCGCCCTGACCTGCCAGCTTCCCTGACGCGCCCTGACCTGCCAGCTTCCCTGACGCGCCCTGACCTGCCAGCTTCCCTGACCCGCCCTGACCCGCCGGCTTCCCTGACGCGCCCTGACCTGCCAGCTTCCCTGACCCGCCCTGACCCGCCGGCTTCCCTGACCTGCCCTGACCTGCCGGCTTCCCTGACGCGCCCTGACCCGCCCTGACCCTGCCGGCTTCCCTGACACGCCCTGACCTGCTGGCTTCCCTGACGCGCCCTGACCTGCCGGTTTCCCTGACCCGCCCTGACCTGCTGGCTTCCCTGACCCCGCCCTGACCTGCCGGCTTCCCTGACGCGCCCTGACCTGCCAGCTTCCCTGACCCGCCCTGACCTGCCAGCTTCCCTGACGCGTCCTGACCCGCCCTGACCTGCCGGCTTCCCTGACCCGCCCTGACCTGCCGGCTTCCCTGACGCGCCCTGACCTGCCGGCTTCCCTGACGCGCCCTGACCCGCCCTGACCTGCTGGCTTCCCTGCCGGCTTCCCTGACCTGCCGGCTTCCCTGACGCGCCCTGACCTGCCTGCTTCCCTGACGTGCCCTGACCTGCCGGCTTCCCTGACGCGCCCTGACCTGCCGGCTTCCCTGACGTGCCCTGACCTGCCGGCTTCCCTGACGCGCCCTGACCTGCCGGCTTCCCTGATGCGCCCCTGACCCGCCCTGACCTGCCAGCTTCCCTGACGCGCCCTGACCTGCCAGCTTCCCTGACCCGCCCTGACCCGCCGGCTTCCCTGACGCGTCCTGACCTGCCAGCTTCCCTGACCCGCCCTGACCCGCCCTGACCCGCCGGCTCCCCTGACCTGCCCTGACCTGCCGGCTTCCCTGACGCGCCCTGACCTGCCAGCTTCCCTGACGCGCCCCTGACCCGCCGGCTTCCCTGACCTGCCCTGACCTGCCAGCTTCCCTGACCCGCCCTGACCTGCCGGCTTCCCTGACGCGCCCTGACGCGCCCTGACCTGCCGGCTTCCCTGACGCACCCTGACCTGCCGGCTTCCCTGACGCGCCCTGACGCGCCCTGACCTGCCGGCTTCCCTGACGCGCCCTGACCTGCCGGCTTCCCTGATGCGCCCTAACCTGCCGGCTTCCCTGACGCGCCCTGACCTGCCTGCTTCCCTGGCGCGCCCTGACCTGCCGGCTTCCCTGACGCGCCCTGACCTGCCGGTTTCCCTGACCCGCCCTGACCTGCCGGCTTCCCTGACCCGCCCTGACCTGCCGGCTTCCCTGACGCGCCCTGACCTGCCAGCTTCCCTGACCCGCCCTGACCTGCCGGCTTCCCTGACGCGCCCTGACTCGCCCTGACCTGCCGGCTTCCCTGACACGCCCTGACCTGCCGGCTTCCCTGACGCGCCCTGACCTGCCGGCTTCCCTGACGCGCCCTGACCCGCCCTGACCTGCCGGCTTCCCTGACGCGCCCTGACCTGCCGGCTTCCCTGACGCGCCCTGACCTGCCGGCTTCCCTGACGCGCCCTGACGCGCCCTGACCTGCCGGCTTCCCTGACGCGCCCTGACCTGCCGGCTTCCCTGACGCGCCCTGACCTGCTGGCTTCCCTGACACGCCCTGACCTGCCAGCTTCCCTGACGCGCCCTGACCTGCCAGCTTCCCTGACGCGCCCTGACCTGCCGGCTTCCCTGACGCGCCCTGACCTGCCGGCTTCCCTGACGCGCCCTGACCTGCCAGCTTCCCTGACCTACCCTGACCTGCCAGCTTCCCTGACGCGCCCTGACGCGCCCTGACGCGCCCTGACCTGCTGGCTTCCCTGACGCTCCCTGACCTGCCAGCTTCCCTGACCCGCCCTGACCTGCCGGCTTCCCTGACGCGCCCTGACCTGCCGGCTTCCCTGACGCGCCCTGACCTGCCGGCTTCCCTGATGCGCCCTGACCTGCCAGCTTCCCTGACCCGCCCTGACCTGCCGGCTTCCCTGACGCGCCCTGACCTGCCGGCTTCCCTGACGCGCCCTGACCTGCCGGCTTCCCTGACGCGCCCTGACCTGCCAGCTTCCCTGACCTGCCAGCTTCCCTGACCTGCCGGCTTCCCTGACGCGCCCTGACCTGCCGGCTTCCCTGACGCGCCCTGACCTGCCGGCTTCCCTGACGCGCCCTGACCTGCCAGCTTCGCTGACCCACCCTGACCTGCCGGCTTCCCTGACCCGCCCTGACCTGCCGGCTTCCCTGACCCGCCCTGACCTGCCGGCTTCCCTGACGCGCCCTGACCTGCCAGCTTCCCTGACCTGCCCTAACCTGCCGGCTTCCCTGACGCGCCCTGACCTGCCGGCTTCCCTGACGCGCCCTGACCTGCTGGCTTCCCTGATGCGCCCTGACGCGCCCTGACCTGCCGGCTTCCCTGACCCGCCCTGACCTGCCGGCTTCCCTGACGCGCCCTGACCCGCCGGCTTCCCTGACGCGCCCTGACCCGCCGGCTTCCCTGACGTGCCCTGACCCGCCCTGACCCGCCGGCTTCCCTGACCCGCCCTGACCCGCCCTGACCTGCCGGCTTCCCTGACGCGCCCTGACCTGCCGGCTTCCCTGACGCACCCTGACCTGCCGGCTTCCCTGACCCGCCCTGACCTGCCGGCTTCCCTGACCCGCCCTGACCCGCCGGCTTCCCTGACCCGCCCTGACCTGCCGGCTTCCCTGACGCGCCCTGACCTGCTGGCTTCCCTGACCCGCCCTGACCCGCCGGCTTCCCTGACCCGCCCTGACCCGCCGGCTTCCCTGACGCGCCCTGACCCGCCCTGACCTGCCAGCTTCCCTGACCTGCCCTAACCTGCCAGCTTCCCTGACCCGCCCTGACCTGCCGGCTTCCCTGACGCGCCCTGACCCGCCCTGACCTGCCGGCTTCCCTGACGCGCCCTGACCTGCCGGCTTCCCTGACCTGCCGGCTTCCCTGACGCGCCCTGACCTGCAGAATGCCGAGCCGCCCCGTCGCGTCCGGAATCCCCAGAGCCACCTCCTGGTCGAACCGGCCGGCGCGGCGCAGCGCTGCGTCGATCTGGTCAGGCAGGTTTGTGGCTCCGACCACCAGCACTGAACTGCCAGTCTTGCCCAGCGCTGATGGAGCCACGGGGGCGGGGTTACGTCCGGGTCAGCATAAGCGGGGTCAGATCGCTGGCTCAGCGGCACCGCGGTCAAAGGCGAATCCGCGAAAGGACGACAGAATAGCGAAACACAAACACACATCTTACGTTTTTCTCACGAATACATACTATTTCTTACCATCAGTAGCCAGTTCCCCCCCCCCCCCCCCCCCCTCCCATAGCTATCCTAGAGTCGCTCGCAGAAACGCAGGATCCAAGAGCTCACTACCAAAGCTCCCTTTGGAGCTAACGGCTCGCTATGGAAGCGCTTTGTCTGCCTGTGCTGATAAATGCCTTCGAAGACGTCTCTAACCACCGTCAGCAACGTCAGCAACGTCAGCAACATCACCACCGTCAGCAACGTCAGCTCACCGTCAAACGAACTGATGAGCTGAGACACGATGCGCTTCTCCATGTCCTTGTGGGCGTTCTGCCGCTTTGAGGTGAGAGCGTCGATCTCATCTGCAGCGAAAGACAGAGGGCGGGTGAGGTCGGCCCAGAACGATGTCACGAACGACCATACAGACGGGTTATAATCAAACATCGTGCCACAGGTGGGTCACTCATTGTGTTAGGTGATCCCAATGTATTCCTTATTAAATTACATGTCATGCATACAAACACGTCCGCATTACCTCCGCCAATCGCAGGTAATGCGGACGTGCCGCAACAGCCGCACCACTCAATTAAGCAAACCCGGCCTCCCCGCCACCACCAGCGGCCACAACGGGGGGGGGGGGGGGTCTGTTCACCGACCCTACCTCAGACCCCAGCGACGTATGTTTCTCACCTATGAACAGTACGCAGGGCGCGGCGCGTTGCGCCTGCACGAACAGGTCCCTGATACGCTCCTCTGAGTCTCCAGAGACGCCCGAGACCAGCTCCGTGGAGGCGACGTGCAGGATCGGCAGCTCCAGCTCCTGCGGACGACACGGGACACGGGACACGTGACGTCATCGGACCGGGGTCAAAGGTGAGTCGAGTGGGAGGGTCGCCGGTAACGCTTGTTTGGCGCGGGAGGAGTGGGGTGGTTCAAGACATGGCATGGAGGGGGCTGGGGAGTGGGGGCGGGGGGCATCAATGTGTGGGTTGAGAGTCGGAGCAGTTCAAAAAGGGGAAGAGCAGAACGAGAAAACAGTAGAAACAAGACAAATGCTAAGTGCAAGACAACGCAAGACAATTTCGTGAAGATCAGAGGACAGAGATCGGCAAAAAAGGCACAAATATGAAGCATTTTCCGATGGTCTGGCTATCCCGTTACAGGACAGAGAATGTTGGGTAAATGAAGACGTACTCCTCTGAACAGTCATTAGTTATTCTTAACTCAGGTCAAGCTGGTCATCCATATGTTGCATCATTCCCATGTTTTCTTTACTGTAGTTTGCATCGATAAACAGAAGTTCCCACAGCATTGCAGCGGCCATATTGACTGCTTCCGGACCGGACTTCCAGACTGGTCTGCAGACTGAGAGCTGAGCCGGCTTACCCCCGCCAGTGCGAAGGCCAGCAGCGACTTGCCGCAGCCGGGCGGCCCGTGCAGCAGGACTCCGCGGGAATAGGACGCCGTAGTGTCACTGCACAGAGTCGGGTCCAGGAAGTCCTCCAGCAGGTCACACAGCGACTGCCGGGTCACGAGGGCAGAACACAGGTCAAACACAGGTCAAACAGGTCAAACACAGGTCAAACACAGGTCAAACACAGGTCAAACACAGGTCAAACACAGGTCAAACGCAGGTCAAACACAGGTCAAACACAGGTCAAACACAGGTCAAACACAGGTCAAACACAGGTCAAACACAGGTCAAACACAGGTCAAACACAGGTCAAACACAGGTCAAACACAGGTCAAACACAGGTCAAACACAGGTCAAACACAGGTCAAACACAGGTCAAACACAGGTCAAACACAGGTCAAACACAGGTCAAACACAGGTCAAACACAGGTCAAACACAGGTCAAACACAGGTCAAACACAGGTCAAACACAGGTCAAACACAGGTCAAACACAGGTCAAACACAGGTCAAACACAGGTCAAACACAGGTCAAACACAGGTCAAACACAGGTCAAACACAGGTCAAACACAGGTCAAACACAGGTCAAACACAGGTCAAACACAGGTCAAACACAGGTCAAACACAGGTCAAACACAGGTCAAACACAGGTCAAACACAGGTCAATCACAGGTCACATCGCGGGAGTAGGCGGCTGAGGTGAAAAGTCAAAAAGTGAAGCACACAAAAGTGAAAACAAATGTCGATATAAACAGAGCCTGGTCGGAATATACGGAAGCACTTTCCTGGAGCAGAATATCCATAATAAACTACCCAAACTCTGACAGCATGTACCATTAAAAAATATTATGATATGTAAAGCTGACCAGCACTCCTTACTATCAAAGCCTTGTCGCTGCCGCCCATGTCATCGAAGGTAGTGGTGGATTTGTCCAGTTGGAATGATTTCTTCTTCTTGAAGAAGTCCTCCTCCTCTTCTATTGCCTTTTTCCTCTTGCCGGGTCGAGGCGTCTGAGGAACAAACAAGTATGTTGGGGACGATGTAATTTTGCCGGTGGGCAACTCAACTTCAATGGCATTGCGATTTAGTGTCATGCTATCATCAACACTTCAAATTAGTGTCTCAAAATACTTTTCATTCTTACAGTTTGAAAAGCAATTTTAATTTACTTTATCCCAACTTCAATGCGGGACAGGCAGAACCTTCACACCACTCCCCGCTAAAAAATAGCGGGGAGTGGTGTGACCTATCGTGATTGCATAACCCTATCCTTGTTAACCACTCTGGTAATTAACGTACTCTGGTCACATGGGCATGGAAGGGCACTCCTGCCTACCTATTATGGGTAGGGGGATTTTTTTAAGCTAGCAGCATCGCACGAACATTGTCGGTATCATGTATGATGTTTCGCACCACCTCGTGCATTACACCCCCTCCCTCCGCGACACAGAGTATCGCTGACACCCAGCGTCTGCTGACCTTGGCCTGTTTGGCGGACTCTGCTGCCGGAGCGTCAGAAGCACCCGCAGCATCAGCAGGGGTGGAGGACGGGCCAGTCCTGCCGGGCGTTCTCACCGGGTCACCGGTCCTGTCAGCAGACGTGGTTGAGTCAGACGTGGTTGAGTCAGACGTGGTAGAGTCAGACGTGGTAGAGTCAGACGTGGTAGTCAGACGTGGTGGAGTCAGACGTGGTGGAGTCAGACGTGGTAGAGTCAGACGTGGTAGAGTCAGACGTGGTAGAGTCAGACGTGGTAGAGTCAGATGTGGTAGTCAGATGTGGTAGAGTCAGACGTGGTAGAGTCAGACGTGGTAGAGTCAGACGTGGTAGAGTCAGACGTGGTAGAGTCAGACGTGGTAGAGTCAGACGTGGTAGAGTCAGACGTGGTAGAGTCAGACGTGGTAGAGTCAGACGTGGTAGAGTCAGACGTGGTAGAGTCAGACGTGGTAGAGTCAGACGTGGTAGAGTCAGACGTGGTAGAGTCAGACGTGGTAGTCAGACGTGGTAGAGTCAGACGTGGTAGAGTCAGACGTGGTAGTCAGACGTGGTAGAGTCAGACGTGGTAGAGTCAGACGTGGTAGAGTCAGACGTGGTAGAGTCAGACGTGGTAGAGTCAGACGTGGTAGAGTCAGACGTGGTAGAGTCAGATGTGGTAGAGTCAGACGTGGTAGAGTCAGACGTGGTGGAGTCAGACGTGGTAGAGTCAGACGTGGTAGAGTCAGAAATGGTAGAGTCAGACGTGGTAGAGTCAGACGTGGTAGAGTCAGACGTGGTAGAGTCATACGTGGTAGTCAGACGTGGTAGAGTCAGACGTGGTAGTCAGACGTGGTAGAGTCAGGCGTGGTAGTCAGACGTGATACAGTCAGACGTGGTAGAGTCGGACGTGGTAGAGTCGGACGTGGTAGAGTCAGACGTGGTAGAGTCAGACGTGGTAGAGTCAGACGTGGTAGAGTCAGACGTGGTAAAGTCAGACGTGGTAGTCAGACGTGATAGTCAGACGTGGTAAAGTCAGACGTGATAGTCAGACGCGGTAGTCAGACGTGGTAGAGTCAGACGTGGTAGAGTCAGACGTGGTAGAGTCAGACGTGGTAGTCAGACGTGGTAGAGTCAGACGTGGTAGAGTCAGACGTGGTAGAGTCAGACGTGGTAGAGTCAGACGTGGTAGAGTCAGACGTGGTAGAGTCAGACGTGGTAGAGTCAGACGTGGTAGAGTCAGACGTGGTAGAGTCAGACGTGGTAGAGTCAGACGTGGTAGAGTCAGACGTGGTAGAGTCAGACGTGGTAGAGTCAGACGTGGTAGAGTCAGACGTGGTAGAGTCAGACGTGGTAGAGTCAGACGTGGTAGTGTCAGATGTGGTAGAGTCAGAGGTGATAGTCAGACGTGGTAGAGTCAGACGTGGTAGAGTCAGACGTGGTAGTCAGACGTGGTAGAGTCAGACGTGGTAAAGTTAGAGTCACCGGGGACAGACAGCACAGGAAGCAGACCGACTCCCGGCCCATCCTCTTCACCACTCACCTATCGATGAAAACACTGCCCCCGGCCTGATCGGTGGCGTCAGCGGCCGGCGGCTGTGTCACTGCCACGGTCACGGTCACGCCGCCCCCGCCCCCGCCAGGACCGCCGCCCCCGCCAGGACCGCCGCCCCCGCCAGGACCGCCGCCGCCGCCGCTCTCGGCCGTGTCTGTGTCAGCCCCGCGGGTCACCGTCGGCAGTCGGCCGTACAGCTCCGTCAGAGAGTTGTTGATGGAGTTCGCCTCCAGCTGAGGGCGGTAAGGGCAGTAGTGCAGTGGGAGAAGAATAACGACGAGGTACAGACGGACAGGAACGAACAGCAGAACGCTGAGCGAGGTGCGTGGCACACGATACAAGTACGCGACGGGCTTCTGGACTCCGGGTATCCGGCTGTTTCCGAAGTGATAAATGTGTTTTTTAAACTTGATTATGCTGCCATATTATGCGCTTAGACTGCTTAGACAAAATGTTAACGATAATGACTTAAATGGTACTTTATGTTTGTGTTCTTATTGTCAAAATTTGCAAGCAGAAATATCAAGACACAAACCTCTTCTTTTGCCTCTTCATCCAAAGATTCTTCTTCAGAACTACTTGTCGCAAACTGGTCCTTCATTTCAGTGGCGACAAACTCGTATGCTGGAACACAAAATACGTCAGCATTAATGCTGAAATCGTAATCAACAATCTAGACAAAATATTGAAAACGCACACCGCATCAAGACAGCGACACACCGTGCAAACTGTGTGTCGTATCCATCGGATTATGAAGTCTCAGCTGACCTGACTATTGCACTAAATTATTCAAAACTTAAACACTGCTGCACAGGTGGAGTTTCCTATTCAAATGGTGGGGGCGACTGCCCCACCAACCTTGTGTTTTGCCCCACCAACTTGTGTCAGATTTGAAGGTTTCCTGGCGTTGAAATGGCCAACCTGAACCATTGAAAACAACCAGCCTATATGATATTTCCCCCCCCCCCCCCAACTTTTTCTGAAAAGCTCCACCCATGCTGTGCTTTATCTCTAATAAAAATGCAACAAAGGGGCTATCAGCATTTCATACTCATCCAACACCAAACAGATGCTCGTGACACTATTCCCCCGTCGGACCGTACCTCGCTGCACGAGGATGCGGAACGGCAGCTTCTTCTTGTGCTTGTACTCGCGGTGGGTGACCTGCAGGTAGTCTGTGAGCTCGTCCAGCTCCACGTATTTGACGTCTCCCAGCTCATGTAGATACTGTAAGCAGGTGATAAACACCGGATGGTGATGAACGCCGGACGATGAGGAGCAACAGGATGGGCGCCGAGGACATGGCCGAAACATGTCCTGCACAGACGCACCGAACCGTATTCTATGATGCGTGATTAAGGCATAGTCAATGTAAAGCCACTTGCTAAATGCACGAAAACACACTGACACACACCAAGTACACAGCATACACCAAGTAACAGCGTGAAGTCAAAATACGATATGAATGGTGACTTACCTGTCTAACACGATGTACGAGGGTAGAATCCATAGAATATGGCATGTTTCCATAAAGACGTTTTCCGTGCTTGGGCTTTACTCTCGGCATTGTATACAGCACAAATTAAAACATAAATTATTAACCTGAAAAAAAGACATCACAAATGTAAGGAAACAGTTGCATTCATTAAGAAGGCGTCACAGAGACTGACCATACCAGTGTTGTATTTTGAATTTCATGACCTGGTCCCAGAGAGTAAAAATCCGTAGGTGGAGAGTAAAATTGTATTGTCAGGCAAGTTCAGATTTTCATTTTTGTTTTAATTATTTTACTTGGAAAGTAAAAAAATCCTGATTTGTAATAGATATTAAATCATTGTGAGGAAAATTCCATTATACTTTAACTACAATGTCAGCAACATCAAGCGAAAAGAGAGCAAATTTCCTGAACAAATATGAAGAGAGCAAAATTCTTTGGACTCAAAAAGTCCAGAAAATGGCCCAAATTCCAAGGCTGGACCATACTATACTGTGATGGTGTTGGTAATGTAGGCCTTTCACATATAATCATTAAAAATATGGTTACTTAAAATGCAACTGTTATGAAAGAGTCAGAAGAATGAATAAAGGTTATATATTGGAAAGTAAAGTGGCAGGAAGGTCTGAAAAAATGAACACTTAGCAAGTGGAAAAGCTTAAGGGGTGGTGCATACATGCAAAGTTGGGTACTTCCCAGCTAGAGGTACCCAGCTAGAGAATGGACACAAATTCGTTGTCAGCCAGTCCTGCATACAAAAGTATGAAGAACAAAGCTGACCTGTGCTTCAGACGTCAAGAGCCAAGTCCCAGTCACCAATGAAGATAAAAGTTAAAATAAGAGAAACATTCATAATGACTCCAAGCTGACCAAGGAAAAGTGCTTGAGGCACTAAAATAGATTGAAATCCTGGATGTTGCAAAAGGCAATAATGTCACACATCTGGCCCATAGAACACTTTTGAACCCTGGTGAACTCATATATGCATGCTAGAGGCTTTGAGGCTGATATGACAAATGATTGTTTGATCCTGTGGGAGCTGAAAAATATCAAGGAAGAGAACTGCCAAAGCTTGTGGAATGTGGTGTCTAGTCAGAATTAAGAGCTGCAAAGCAACTGATGGTGGCTTTTCTGTTCTTTAACGGAGAATAATGACATTTTCCCCAAAAATGGAGTTAGCACTTGAAATCGACAGACGAGGCCAAAATATAATATAAATTCATCGCAATTTACATATACAAATTCCTTAAAAGAGATATTTCGAGTTAATCTTGATAAGCGTTCCACACTTTTAATGACCGGTTCCAAGTACCAAGTACTTTTCTGTTTCCCTCAAACTCAAACGACCGGTTCCAAGTACCAAGTACTTTTCTGTTTCCCTCAAACTCCGGGCTTTTCCCGTACTGCTTTTTTACGCAATGGTGTGGGAAATATATTTTGCTTTCTGCTTGTTGTGATTATATACCGGTCCATCCTTTAAAATTAACAACCATTGCAAAACTGGCAATTCAATTGGAAGCTCATCGATGCACGTCGACGGCGCGACCTATTTAGTGTCGGCGATTTGTTTCGAAGTGCCCATTTAACAACGTTGAACAGATTGATACAAAGATTGATACAATGTGTCGCTTTCCAACTGTGGTGGGAAAATACTGATCATTAATTTTCCCAAACTTTCAACTTTGAATAAGGAAATAATTGTATTTAATTCTTAAATTTAGATCACATCATTTTACTACCATAACGGTAGCCAAATTAATTGTTGCTAACAAAATCAAAAGGTCATTATTTCCCTTTAGGAGGTATGAAGGTTGAAAGGGAGTAAATAAGCTAAAAATGGCTGGTTTCATTATCTTTCTGCGATATCTTGTAACTTGTTTCACAAACTACACCTGAATAAAATTGGTCTCAATATTTCCCGATCACCCTGCATTTTGATGAGACTGACAAATGAATCTTACCCTTATTTCTGTCAAATTCCCTGTCAGTGGGGCAACACTATTGTTGATAAACTGAATAAAAATAATATAAGACAAAACAAATATGTTGAAAAGATGATTATGCAGCAGACATGAGGCCTCCTGATAACTAAGCTCCAGTGTAGCTCAGTCGGGAGAGCACTGAACTACAGATCTGACCCACCCTGGCAAGGTGGGTTCAAGATGCTTCAGCGCTTGCTATTTGCTCCTGGCGGGGATGGCATGCGGCCAGTGGCAGCAGCCACGTTCAAGGTCAGAGGAAGCCAGCAAGCTGGGTGGACCATCTTGCTGGGTGGACTTCTTGAACCTTGATTAAACATGAGTCCCTGTGACCGTAATTGCTGTAAAGGTTAGGTCAGGTTCGATTATGTTATTACTAATATTACTAATAATATAAACAAACCTTACCTAACTTTTACAGCAATTATGGTTGCAGGGACATACCACACGTATAAAACACTCTGCTCGCATTTGCTCGCTGTGATGCAGCTCTACCGCTGTTGGCTGTCCCCCCCCCCCGGACCCCCAGACAATCTTGTAGACTGCTGTAAATCAAAATCTGGTGATGTCATACAGGCTTCTATATGACTTCAGACCAACAACAGTGATAGTAACCTTGAACCTTTATTTTCTTGTGATGCCGGCCGCAACACATATATTGAAATGTAATATTGCAATCAGTGAAGACTCTGAAAAAGCAAGTAAGAAACTGTAAGGCATTACCAAAAAACAGTGATTTGACAATCCCCATGGACCAGGGTGTGGTAGGAAAAAATATTGTAAAAACATAATCAAACCTGACCTAACCTTTACAGCAATTATGGTCGCAGGAACCCACAATTAGAATGCTCTGCTTGCATTCGCTCACTGCACTGCTGCCCTACCGGGGAGGGAGCTGTTGTCCCCCCCGGACCATCTTGTAGACAACTGATCCATGGGGATAGTCAAATTGCTGGTTCTTGGTAACGCACCAGTTTCCTACTTGCGTTTTAGGGGTCTTTCCTTATCACAATGTTACATTTAAATACATGCTGCTGCAACAGTGACGCCAGCCCCACCAATACCATGGCCTGCGCAACAAGCTTAGGCTAGCATGGGTCCTGATCTAGGAAATACATCCTATTTAAACTGCATTCAAATTAAATTTGTAGAAAAACTAGGGGGAGAATCTACATATGAGTGGCCCAACCATAGTAGTGGTTTTCAGAGGCTTATTTCTTCACAACTACTTAGATGATGTGGCTAAAAATTGCCACACAATTGTTTTTCACAAATTGTATGTAAAATGTCTGAATTTCTGTCTCATCTGGCAGTGAACTCTGACACACAATCCTGCCTTTCTTATGGTAGTGGTCAGGCGTGGATCCAGGATTTTGGTTGGGGGCACAACATACAAAAAGTTGCACCCTACAGGCGCCTTTGTATGGTGTGACATGGGCGTGACCCGGGCTCAGGGAGCACATGCCCTAGCGCCCCCTGGATCCGCACCTGGTGACAACACAACCCACCAGCCTCCCACTCAGCAGAACCAGGCTGACCTACCCAGTCATGTGACCACCTGCAGCCAGCAAAGAATGGCTACCAGGGACACAGTTCGACATGACCTGTTAAACTCTCAAAGTAAAGCTGTAAGTGTTCTTTCATATTAAGAAATAATGCTTAAGAACAGCCCACACAGTTCCTGGCCCAATAGACATTTTACTGGTCCAGCTCACCCAGTTCCTGACCCAATAAATAAATTTTACTGGTCATAACAAAACCCAGAACAAATGAAAAATACAGCAGCTTCACTACAAATCAGTCATCGGCTACAATTTAATTACCATGAAATACCCTAACCCCAGAGTGCCAACAAATGTCATAGATTCAATTTTCACCAAACTTTCAGCTCAAAATGAAAAATATATATTTCTGACATAAGATAAGCACCTACCTAAAACAAAAATAGCGTCGTACCTCTCGTACAGGCAGATCTCATTAGAATATATCAATATGGCACCCATACTGCGTGCCATTTTCCACATTTGTCTCATCTGCGTTACAAATGTACCAAAAAAATTTGCTCCCATATTCCTTCATTTGCTACCAAATTTAGAGGAGCATGAAGGCACTGGAAGTCCATCGAGCACACGATGTGGGCTACATCCACATAGTGACTAAATCCACTAAGCTCAATTTATTTCTTAAACTTAATTTAAGTTTCAAGTATTCTGCCGGCCAACAGGAATTGCGCGATCGGGTGGTGAGGTCAGAACCTGCACAACAAGCTCTGCTTAGCGCGGATCCTGACCTCTGAAATCCATCCATACAAAACATTCGGACTAAATTTATTATAAAAGAAGAGGAAGAAAAAAGTTAAAGAGCTGTTTACTTATATTGAGTAAGTTATCTCTACATCGAAACATTCTCATCTCAGTACCATGCAGACTGGTTATTGATTCAACTTCTTTGGAACGATTCAATCATGATTCTTTTTGGAATCTGAATGATTCAATCACCGTTCGATTCACGGATACAATTTTGAGAATTGATTCTTCCCGATTCAAAGAATCAAAAGAAATATTTGAATCGATTCACGTTTGATTCAGCATGTGATGCATGTATGTCAAATCAATAAAATGAAAACATACATATATATGATAACTAAAGCATTGTTACAGCAATACTATGTCAGTATAAATGAATGTAGCCACTGGGACTGCATATATTTGCACAATTTACCAGTGTACTTAAACCGTTAAGAATCGTAAAATCTTTTGATTCAATCAGCCTTGATTTGATGCGGGTTTTGATTCAATTACGATTCATGAATCAAAAGATCTGGTGGTGAATCAATTATCTTTTGATGCAAGGAATTTTGATTGAACGATTCCAATCGATTCAATCAGTGTCGAATCAATAACCAGTCTGGACTGCCATGGCCCCTCATACTTAGCATTGAAATTCGAAAAGTAACCAAATAGGGGCTGGCGGGCCGGGCCCAGGATCGCTACGGCCGGCGTCCGCCCCCCCCCCCCCCCCCCCCAGATTCGCAATATTTTAATATTAGGCCTACGGGGTTTCCCCAACCCCTGACTACCCCCTCCCCCCCCCCCCCCCCCCACACACACACACACTATTTTTTTAGGCGACGCTACTGTAAAAAAAAAAACGCTTAAATCTCACGCTGTATTTGTACTCGGCAAGTTATATCTGAATTTCCATCGAGCCGCGCTAACACGATCGCAGTGCCCGACGGCGATGGCACAACAGACATCATTCGTTTACTGACACACAAATATAGCAATAATTATAATTACCTAAAGGGGCCAACCTCAATTACACTGGCAGTCGTTTAGCGAAGGCTTGCTAACACAGCGCAGCCGGCCAGGCGCGGTGGCCGCCGCCTGCCCGGCGACATACAATCACAGCAGTACCGGGCCACACATCGGCCTAGCGCAGGCCAACCCGGAGATAAAAATCAAACGGCTAAACAAGCGGCAAAGCGTCGCGAATTTAAGGACTGTCACGACACGAAAGCACACTGATTAGACGTAAAATCGCAGGAGGATTATTGCACCATAGGCAATGATCGCAGCGAGATATGATATATACTCGATCACCGGTAGATCCCCGATCAGCGGCGGATCTATCGCGAGAAAAACGATGTAAAGTGCCTCGTCTCGGCGCAGCACAAGTGGCATATCGGCGAAGATTGGAGCACATTTTCAACCACACAACACAGTTCCATCTCATTTGCCGGGCTCCCAGCTCTCATTACTGTGATGGAGTCCAAGCCAAAGTATCACCACCGCCCGGAACGAAATACCCGACGAGTCGACCGCCCTGTCACCTGTCGTAAGCCAGCCAACCTAGCATTTCACTTTACTGCCACTAGAGGCGCTGCCGGCGCCGTCAGTTCCGCTGCGCACCACTAGAGCGCAGCCTCGTCCATAGCGTGTTTGAGGTCGCCGGCGGCGCGTGAAACATCCAGCACCGCGTCCGCCATCTCCTGGACCGCATGTGCACTGGGGAACTGCAGCGCTGCCGTCTTGGTCGACTGCACCGTGCGCTTCAGCGTCGAAAAGAGCGCATCAGCGGCGGCGAGCGCGTCGCGCCTGACGCCCGGGTGCACCACGTTCCGGTGCACAGTGTCGCCGATGTAGACCAGCTTGTGCGCGCTGAGGATGACGAACTTGGAGTGGGCAACGAACACCTTGGGCGGCTGGTTGTTCTGGATCGTCTGGAAGAGCGCGTCGATGGCGTTGTTGAGGAACTCGTGGTGACACTCGGTCTGGCCGCGGTAGAACTCGAGCACCTGGTAGTCATTGGCGTCGACGCGGCTTCCGACCGGCACCTGGGACTCCTTCATCAGGTTGTCGAAGGACCCCCGCAGCTCCTCCGGTAGCCGGTTGCGTACCTCGTCACCCTCCTCTGCCAGGGAACCGCTAGTCTGGAGACACACGTAGTCGTAGTCGCCCATCAGACCTGGGCGTGGTCCTCCTGGCGGGCTCGAGCCCCGATCCGGGATCACGCTGGCCCGCCGGCGGAAGATGAGCGGTGCGTTCCCGCGCACAAACGCCACCACCTGGCGCACGTCCCCGCGGAGGCTCTGAGCGCAGGCCAGCAGCTGGTCCAGCGCGTCAGCCGGGGCGCCCTGCGGCCGGCAGAGGTCGGGCGGTGACCAGCCGGCGCGCTCCTGCGTCTCCGCAGCGCTCTCAATCAGTCTCACGGACTCCTCCAGTGGCCGGAGCACCTGCACAAACTGTGCTCCGACCCTGTGCTCCGGGCCGCGCGCCGTCGCCACCATCGCACCGTACGCGAACTGGATCAACTCGCGCAGGGCCGCGCGCATGCGCACCACGGTCAGCTTCAGGTCGACGGCACAGGCCTCCATGTGTGCGGCGCTGCGCCAGCCGGGCACCACGAACACAAACAGCCGCTCCACGGTGGCGTTAAGCTCCTGCTCGAGCCGCGAGACGGTCTCCAGGCCGGCTTCAGTGTCAAGAGGTAGCTCCCGCGGCTCGCCGACGCTCGAGAGTGACGCGCTGCCGCCGCTGCCGACGCTACGCAGCCAGTAGGTGGCGTTGCGCGAGACGGTCCCAGTGCGCACCTGCTCGCCCCGCAGGACGACGTCGCTGTCGCTGCCGATGCTCGCGTCGCTCACGGTGCTCGCGCGATGCGAGAGCGCAGCGGACTGAAGCGAATCGCGCGAGCCGTGTGCGGGCGCGGGGTTCCGGCGAGGCGAGGTCTCGCTCGGCGCGCGCGGCGAGTCGTAGATGTCGAGGTCGGGGCGCGGCGCGGAGTAGGACTCCTGCGCAGGCCGCGGATAGTCGTATGTGTCGAGAGTGTCGAGCGTATCGTTTGGCGAGTCGGTCTCCACCTCGCCGCGAGTCGCCGACGAGTCGCTCAGCTCGAGCTCGGCGAGGCGCGCCGTCGGCAGGGGGAAGTCATAGGTGTCGCCACTGTCGAGTCGCAGCCGAGACTGCGCCTCGGATGCGCGCGGCGGGGGAGGCGACTCGTACGTGTCCGAGCTCTCCGCGTGTAGCCGAAGCGGCGGAAAGTCGTAAGTGTCCTGTGGCGGGTCACCCGCGGGAGGCGGAGGGTGTGCATACGTCTCCCTGCTCTCTGGACGCGCGCGAGCCTGGGGGAAATCGTACGTGTCTCTGCCCGCCTCGAGTCCCGCTCTCGGCGGGGGGGAATCGTACGTGTCTCTGCCCGCCTCGAGTCCCGCCCTCGGCGGGGGGAAATCGTACGTGTCTCTGCCCGCCTCGAGTCCCGCCCTCGGCGGGGGGGAATCGTACGTGTCTCTGCCCGCCTCGAGTCCCGCCCTCGGCGGGGGGGAATCGTACGTGTCTCTGCCCGCCTCGAGTCCCGCCCTCGGCGGGGGGGAATCGTACGTATCCTCGCCCTGCATCGCGAGAGGCTCTGACAGGTTACCACTGGCGCCGGGTCGCGACGGAGGCACGTCGTACGTCTCCTGCTCTGCCGCTGGGGTCTGCCACGCGGGGCCGCCGCGGCGCGGAACGTCATACGCCTCCTCTGAGGCGTCATAGAGGCCGTTCTCCGGAATTCCGGGCGGTCGACGAAGCGAACTCAGTTCCGGCGCCTGCTCCAGACTCGATCGGTTCGAGCTCGAGCTCGAGCCGCTCGAACTCCGCGTCGAGCTGCCGGCGGAGGTGATGGACACCCCCGAGCAACGGTTCGAGGCGGGCGGCGCGTCGGCGCGCGGTGCAGAGTAGATCGCCGGGCCGCCGCTAGGTGTCAGCGCCGGCGCGGAGGAGCGCATCGGCTTGGCGCTGGCGGGTGGAGGTGTTGGTGGGACGCGGTGAGGCCGTGGGGTGTCGTAGTCTTCCTGAGTAGGTGCTCCGATGACCGAGACTGGCGCCGGGGGCGAGTCGTAGGTCTCTGAAACGCAGAACAACAGACGGGAGTTAGTTCAGTGACAGTGACATAGCCGACGTGCGAACGAGACGAGACTGAGCTTGATATGTGCCGCACCGGGTCTGTGGGAACTCAGAACTGCCGCTCGAAAACCCAACGACACGATTAGTAGATCGCGTGACCGTTTGCAATGCAATGTCGCATGAATCGCGTAAAACTGTAACGGAAAACTGAAGTGTCGTCAGAAGTTGATCGGCATCGGCAGTGTTTGATCTCGGGTGCAACGTCCCAGGCACGACATTGGGCCAGCCGATATCGCTGTGGTGCAGAGATAGAGATGGGAGACGAAACAGGCTGAAGTACTCACCTCCTGAGTACTGGCGCATTATCCTGTCGGAGCGGCCGCCGCGCGGAAGGCTGGCAGTGATGGTCGAATTCTGCCGGAAGAGACGGGAAGTGTCATGTCAGGTGCCGGCACTATGGAAATCGCATGACGTCATCAGCTGGTTAATGCTTATGTATGTCACACCCCTCTTTATGCACGGCTTGCTAGAGAAACACTATGCTATGAATCGACTCGATTCAATCGAGTCACGAGTTCTGTTTCATGCATTGAAACCGGTGACTAGTCCACTTGATTGCCAAAATTTCGTAATACATGTAATGAAAGCAAAACGTTGCATTTTCGGATTCGTGAATCGTCAGTCCCGTCTCGCGCGCACCGTATATTGAGTTCGGCAATGCGATTATTACGGAAACGAAACGAAAACCTCCTGACATGTGTCAGATAGTGGAAACGAAAACTAAATGGAATAATTACGTCATGAAATAATTACGTCATTCCACCTCATTATTTCTATCATACTCCATCGCTTTCCCCCTCACATCTAATGCTTATAATCGCTTGGAATAATTGCTGCACATGAGCACATATTCCCCGTTCACCCTCCCCTTTTCCCATCGTCCTCCTCCACTTTTCCCACCGTCCTCCTCCCCTTTTCCTTCGTCCCCCAATCCCCTATGTACGTAAACACTCCACTGAGCTCCGATACCATGCGTCTGAGTCACCTCCCTGCTGCCTCGACCTGTCCCTCTCTCCTCCGCACCTCTCTCCGTTTCCGGTAGACGGTGAATGAATGCTCGTCACACACGAACAGAGAACGGGAGCGATCGTTTCCGGCGACTCTCTGTGACGTCATGCCAGCCGGGAACACCGCTGCGACGCTCCGCTCTGACCGAGGTTTGAACCGGTTCTTTTTCTACCATACTCCGGCCGCCGGACTAGGGTCGAACTTCGTCATTTTACACATAATTGACTCCAATCTTGAACCGAGTCCTGAATCCCACCTGACCCGACCTGATTCGGACCTCACCAGCCACGACTCTGTCCGACTCAGGTACGAACGACTTAAGTCCAACTCGAGTCTGACTCAGTCCGACTGCTTCGTTTCATTTCTGACTCCAACCCGACACGGATCTCTCCAGCAGTGACTCCGCCCCGACTCCGCCTCGACTCCGCCTCGACTCCGCCTCGACTCCGGTCTGACTCCGGTCTGACTCAGTCCTTCTCAACCCCTGCGTCACCTGGGTCGAGCGGAGACGCCGAACCGGATAGGCCCTTAGCCGTGTGATGAAAACCACCTACACATCTCGGTGACGAAACGAGGGGCACAGGAAGTCACTTTCACTGAGCAGTTGGGCATGTGATTCGGTGATTCATAGGCTAAACTTCAGCCGGGCGGAGCGAGCTCTGGTACACCTCTTCAACACGGCTTACTCACAGCATTGCCGCCGACTGTGTCGTGTGTATAATGTTTTACACCGTATGCTTACAAAGTTACACGGTACAGGGTACATCCAATGTGTCACACCGGATGCATCTTCGCCGATACGGTCTCAAATAGCCGAGGCAGGGATTTCATCCAAAGGTGTTACAATCAAAGGGCAACACCGAGCGATTCGATATTGCTAGAGCTCAAAGTACAATTTCCTCCTTCCGTGAAACACTTCCTGCCACCAGCAGAACCGACGCCACGCGGCAGCCGTCAATGCCAACGACCTTAGCGGGCCCGCATGTGCCGCCGGAATACCCCGGCGATCACTGGCTGCGCTGCACCATAGGTACACCGCTGCATGCAACACCAGCGCACCAAGCGTCTCTGCATGCAACATGAGATCCACCAGCGGAGGAGCCTCCCCGCTGAGATCACCCGAGACCGCCCTCCCGCCTCAGGGGGCCCACCTGTGCCGATATCGCGTGCGTGTTGTGTCGTGACAACACCGCTGCCCGCGCCGACCCCCCGCCCCCGCCGCCGCCGCCGCCGCCGCCGCCGCCGCCGCCACCGCCGCAACCGCCCGCCGCCACCGCCGCCCGCCACCACCTCCGGCGGGTCGGATGGGGCGGGGTGAGGGTGGGAGGGAGAGGGGAAGGAAGCCGGCGGCCCCGCATCAGGTGCATCACCTGCATCATGGTTCCGTGTACACGGCAAGGTCACCAGCAGCAAACAGGCCCGCTGGCGGAGGGGGGGGGGGAGATGCAGCGGGCAGGCATCCCCGCTCCGCGCTCCACTGCGGCACGTGACCGGGCCAGACACGGCCGGACAAAGCAGCAGACAGGTGCCGCTGGCTCGGGAGACGCCAGGAGATGCCTCGGTGGTATGAGACGAGAGACGAGGCTGACCTGGCGAGTCGAAATATTTCACTGGCGAAACGGGCAACACCCTGGCCACCAAAGCATGATAGTGAGTCAAGAGCTCCGCCACGTTCCGAAAATTGGGTGTGGGGGCGGGGTGACAGAGGCATTCTGAAGTCGATTCTTTCCATGCAACGCTCATTAGGCGTAATGTTAAAAGTCCAACCATTTTTGGGGGGACCGCCCCCCCCCCCCCCCCGTCACCCTTCCCCGTATGACGGAGCCCCTGGTGAGAGCTGTACTCATTTGGTAAGTACAAAGGTGGTCGCTCGGTGATATTTTGTCTTCACCCGGGCGATTCTAGGATCGATCCCGGGGGGGAGATGACCTTCCGGCAATTTAGGCCGGGAATGAAAGTTAACGTTACATTAAGTCCGGTTTATTTGAACCCGGTAGAGCAAACAATGGAAGAAGGGCCTATTTGTACGTTAAGTTCATTCATTGCAATTCAAATTTAAAATAACTAACCACACATCACATCACATCATAATCATTTTTATTCCGTACATTTGGAGACAGGTCAGCGTCATTGCCAAGGCAGACTCGGCTCTGCTGACCCGCCGCGACCTGGAGGCGACGCGGAGCCGGAGCTACAGCACAGCAAGGGCGCTGTAGCCCCGGCCGACCTTGTGCAAAGTGTTTGTGTGAGGAGTCGGGTGATAGCCATCTTCCGGACTCCCCGCGTGGGTGGGCGTGACAGACCCCGACGGCACATGAGTCGCGTTGTCGTAAACCCCCAGCACCACCACCACCACTCAGAGATATAGAGGTAGCCGCTGGGCAGGACCGAGATATAGAGGTAGCCGCTGGGTAGGACATGCATCTATGTATACGTATAGTATATTATTATACCCCCAGCGAGAAGAGATACGGCCGGCAAATTATAAAGGTGCTGTGGAATGGACGGGTGAGCGCCGAGCGGTCGGCCCAGACAGGAATGTTCGTCTCGCCCGATCGTCCGGCGCCGCCCGTGCATTGCAGCGTGCAGCTCCGAGGGAGGGGAGGGGCGGGGAGGGGAGGGGAGGGGCCGGTTTGGCAGGGGCTAACGGCTGCTTTGTGTTGCCAGTCGACGGCGGGGGGGAGGGAGGGGCGGGCGATGATTGATTCCCCGCCCACAAGACAACGCTTCACGCTCGGACACCGCTCAACACAGCGCTCGGCCGGCCGAAGATGAAAAGGCGGTGGGAGAGCTGGCCAGGCCCTTCGGAGCCGGGACTCGGAGCCGGGAGCGGGAGATAGCTTTGGTCTGGTTGTGATTTATGGTCGTTGGCCAATTTTCTCAACGTCCGCAGAAGCGAGGTTGAGTGAGTTTAGCGCTGACGTCACGGTCGGTCTGGGTCGCTGCAGAGAAACTCGAGAGCAGTTGGAAACTTTTAACTCTTCTGATACCAGCCGCGGAGAAAATAACTCCCGCGGTAACGGATGTTGAGTCGAAATCAGCGGCTCTTCAATCGTTATTGGACGTTCTTGTGACGTTTCCGCGCAGTAAGACCAGAGGATTCAGTTTTTGATCAGACTATTCACGGGTTCACACCGTGTCTGGAATCATATCAAAGGCGAGGGAACCGCCCTGAAACGGAAGTTTCGCCGGGCCACCGTCCAAATCAACGTTCACTCAGCTGGTATGGCACCGGGTCTGTGCATCATTTTAGCCACAGGCTAACGCGGAAGCCTATCGGTTATTTCAGGTCCCAGAGTGGAGCCGGATCAGTCAGAATCAGGGCCGGTCGAGACCGGATCAAACACCTGAGCTCATCAAAGTGCAGCTGACTGTTTGCGGTGAGTGCTGAGGCTGAGACGGTGAGACCGAGGAGCGTAATGCGACCGCAGACTGGCACTAAAAATACCGTCCTTTTCCCGGCTCACGTCCTGAGTGACACCCGCCCGCTGTCGAATCAGAGTCGACAGGCCGTCATCAACATGTCGTCCTCGATCCCCACAGGAAACGGCGTGTCAAGTCGGCCCGAATCCGCGTGCCTATCCTTCCAACCTCAGCTCCGACTCCGACATAGGCCACCGGCAAGGCAGGAAACGTGTGGTCCCGCCACCGAAAACCTCTTTGAACGCCGTCAAGGCTGCCACCGGACCGAGTACGTGCCTCGAATGAGCGACCCCTTCCCCTCCTCCCTCGCCGGGGGGGGGGGGGGGCAGGTGAGGCGACGTCTCCAGCGTTGGGTCGATGTCGGGGCAAGCCGGGTACACCTTGGCGACTGAAGTCGGGCGCCTCCATGGGTAACGGTCGAGGGTCGAGGGCCGCAATCTCGGAGGTCGGGGGGTCGGGGGTCGGGATGACCTGAGCTGACCCCGGAACGTGTCTCCGAGTCCCCGGAAATGGGCGTGTCCGCCGCGGGCCGGCACACGCTCCGCCTCTCTCAAGATCAATAGCCGCCGCCCGGGGCGTTGGCCGGCGGGCGGGCGGACGGCCGGCCGGGCGGGTCGACCGAGATCCGACCCGAGCCACTCCTCCCACATGGCACAGGGGAAGCGTTCTTAATGAGCCGGCGGCACTATCGGAGCGCCGTTACCCCCTGAGATGGGGGGGGGGAGGCGTGGGGGGGTTGGCGACAGACTATTGATTTTGCAGCTCTCCCTCTCTGTCGACGGCGGCACTCAGCAATCGATGCGAGTTTGTGACTCACTGATCGCGGTGGTACTCACTGACTCACTGATCGCGGTGGTATAGAGCGGGGCAAACAGGCTCGGTTTCGGCACAAAACATCAAGGGCGTCGCCACCTTCCGAAAGTTGGGGGGACGGAGGCATTTTGAAGTCCATTCTTTCCATGCAACGCCCATAGGCGTAACGATAAAATCCGAAAATGTTGGGGACGCGTTCCCCGACCCCCGCTTCTGACACCTCCGCAAAACATGGTCGCAAAGGACCGGACCTCGAGGAGGAACCTGTCCCGATACTCTTGAACTGATAATTTGGCTTCGGAGGACGTGCGTTATCATAGGTTCAACTAGTGAATGAGTCAACGTCGCGGGCGGTTCGTCAACGACGACACCTGATGATTAAACTGGAGGGCGGCTCGGCTGGCGATAACCCCACGTGACCCGACGGTTTACGACGGCTTACGACGGTTTACCCTGACCCGACGTGAGAAAAAAGCATTTACAACGAGGAAGGTAAATAACCAAATAAATCGGAATTAAACATTACTGGTGTATGCCATTGATACTGGACTTTGCTTAGAGAAACTTGCATCATTTAATCGTGTTTTCGTATAGGGGAGAGCGAGGCAAAATAAGGTACCCAGGTAAAGCGGACATCCCGCTGTTTCTGTATGCTATAGCCAGACTGGTTATTGATTCAACTTTTTTGTAACGATTCAGCCATGATTCATTTTGGAATCTGAATGATTCAATCACCGTTCGATTCACTGATAAAATTTTGAGAATTGATTCTTTCCGATTCAAAGAATAAAAACAAATATTTTAATCGATTCGCGTTTGATTCAACATTTAAATCTGTGGTGAATTTGTCAGATCAATAAAAATGGAAACATACCTATATATAATAATTAAAACATTGTTGCAGAAATACTATTTCGGTATAAATGAATGTAGCCACTGGGACTGCATGCATTTGCACAACTTACCAGTGTACTTGAATCGTTAAGAATCGTTAAATCTTTGATTCAATCAGTCTTGATTTGATGCGGGTTTTGATTGAAGCACGATTCATGAATCAAAAGATCTGATGGTGAATCAATTATCTTTTGATTCAAGGAATTTTGATTGAACGATTCCAATCGATTCAATCAGTGTCGAATCAATAACCAGCATGGTTATAACTGAGTCCATTTAAAATCATGGAGTGAAACTTGAGTCTCACCGAAAGCGTGAGTCCCGACCTTTCAAAAGAACAGTGAAGAACGGCTCGAAAAGTGGACATGCGATTTCAATGACACGACGAATCCCGCCCAGTTCCGTATGTGTTGTCCTTTCACATCCCAAGGAAACGCAGATGTAGCCATTTGTTGGCGTAGGATGAGAATTGAGGACCAAAATTCAAGGTGTGCATATAAATCACCCAATTTTGCTCCCCTCTAGTTACACGCTTGATCCGAAACAAGGAATGTATTTTTTTAATGAAAATTCCGATAGTAACACACTGATAGACCATGAATGACGAAAGACCTCCTCAATCAAAACAGGATATGAAGAATGATCGGAAACACAAAATTAGTTACCCGTCATTGTGTTAATTTTGCCCCGAAGGGTGGTCCGTTTTTCCCCAAGCATGGGGCAACAAAATGAAGACAAAAACAAACATCGCTTTATATTTTTCAACGTCATATCCTTTCATCAATGACCATCGAGCTATCGCTTCTACCAGAGATAGGCAATTGAACAGCCTTAAAAATTGCCGAGTTGCAGATTTTCTGGGGCAACTGATAAGCGCTCCGTATACAAAAAGAAGTGATGGTGCCTGCTTTGCCTCGCTCTCTCCTGTTAATGCGGTGATGAGCCGTATAATTTCCTTTTCAATGGCAGCAGTGAACGATATGGCCCTATTGGGCTGATTAAACGATCGCATTAACTGCCAACGTAAATCTTCTGAACGTTGGATAGATGAAGCCTTCCCATGGCACACGTCTGAACCCGAACGAGCCTCTGAAGCGGGCAGGGAAGGTGAACTGGCTCCGCTCGGTGGCCCGAACGAGCCTCTGTGCGGACAGGGAAGGTGAACTGGCTCCGCTCGGTGTCCCGAACGAGCCTCTGAGCGGACAGGGAAGGTGAAGCGGGCGGGGAAGGTGAACTGGCTCCGCTCGGTGGTCCGAACGAGCCTCTGTGCGGACAGGGAAGGTGAACTGGCTCCGCTCGGTGGCCCGAACGAGCCTCTGTGCGGACAGGGAAGGTGAACTGGCTCCGCTCGGTGGCCCGAACGAGCCTCTGTGCGGACAGGGAAGGTGAACTGGCTCCGCTCGGTGGCCCGAACGAGCCTCTGTGCGGACAGGGAAGGTGAACTGGCTCCGCTCGGTGGCCCGAACGAGCCTCTGTGCGGACAGGGAAGGTGAACTGGCTCCGCTCGGTGTCCGAACGAGCCTCTGTGCGGACAGGGAAGGTGAACTGGCTCCGCTCGGTGGCCCGAACGAGCCTCTGTGCGGACAGGGAAGGTGAACTGGCTCCGCTCGGTGTCCAAACGAGCCTCTGTGCGGACAGGGAAGGTGAACTGGCTCCGCTCGGTGGCCAGTGGTCAACAGGAAACGATTAGCCTAATGGCAAATAGGAAATATCCTCTCAGTTCTGTACTCGGCTCACAACATGAGGCACAAACTTTATTTATAAAACGGCATTGCCGAACCTAACAGCTGGGTTGTATGAATCACCTCTCTTTACACGTAAGCAGACATAATATTTATGTCTTCAATGAAGTCGTCCGAGCAAAAATAATGTAAAGGGGTCTGGCCGAACGTTTCAGGCATTACAGTTTTCCTGAGGCGACATGTTCATCACAGTGCTACATCCGTATACGTTTAGATCGAAAGCCTGTTACCCACTAGAATCCTAATTACTTCCAATATGTATTTATTTTCATTTCCCTGCGCGGTTTGCTATTTCCTACTCTGTTTCTTCCTTTTTTCTTAAACCGGTCCCGCCAGCCACTGATCACGCACTCATGTTTGACGGCATTTGTAACGGAGACCCAGTTCACCTTTATTTGCGTTAGACTCCATCTTCGCTGCAGGATTCCTCACCTTTGCGTTAACCCTATTTGTAACAGGGGGGGGCGGATTCCGCCCCGCCCCCCTCATGTTTTTCGCAGATATCTCCAGAACGGCTGGGGGCAGGCCCATTAAATTTTGGGACTTTTCATAGAATTGAACTCCGCATTTGGAGTCAAAATTTTGAGTTCTTAACTTGAACAGAGGCGGTTCCAGGGCACAGTTTTGGGTGGGTTCGGAGGCGACATTTGGCGAAAATACGGAAATGCGATCTTCACGGTTTCTTCCTAACTGCATCAAGTATGAAGGAGTTACATCGGCTTACCGTGATTGCAACAAGTGCAAATTAGATGATGTTAATGAAATATCATACAAAATTGCATGGCAGAGGCGGTTTCAGGGGCTTGAAAAGGGGGGTTTCCAGGAAGTATGCAATGCTTGGCGGGAAGCCAATAGAGTAATGTAGGGGGCATTTATAGCTATCAAGATGTAAAAGATAGCTTCTGCTTCCATTATTTGCATAATTTATTACATATAGAGTTTCAGGGGCGTGTTCAGGAACATGAAAAGGGGGGTGACTGGCATGGTGATGACGATATGCCAGCGATAACGGCGCAATATACGTTTAGCTTATAATAATATATGCACATATGAGACCAGAAAAGGGAATAAAGTATTTTTTGCAGAGGCGCGCTCAGGAATGGAAGAAAGGGGGTCATATTATTGCAAGGAAACTAAGAGGCATGAGCGTACAATGACATAACATACTGCAGTTTTCGGATGAAACACGCACCACAGGCTACTCTACGAACGATTATAAGATAATAGGCGAGTCCAGGTAGGGTAAAAAGGGGGGTAAGCAATGTTAATTGAAGTTGTAAGTGAAATAGTCACTGTTGACTAGTTAGTATCATAATAGCGGATAATATACTTATCAAAAGGTCTTGCGCCGCCCTAGTTTGGATCCTGGATACGCCTATGATGAAGTACAACATGCAAAAAGGAACTATCTATGATCAGTAACATATTTATAGTGCTGGGTAGCAACTTGTCTGCGGTTAATATTTTTCCCAAATTTACCCCCCTTTTTCACTAACCTGGTACCGCCTATGGCAAAAAGTATGATTTATAACTGTTTTTTATAATGTCTCAATCACATACCATTTCATTTATTTTAAAAAAAAAATGTTTTATTACGCATTTACTTCACCCCCATATTGAGTGACCTGCACACGCCTATGATTTTTTAATTTGCAAACGTCACCGTCATATATCAGTTTCCGATTCAATCTCTATCGATTCCTATTAGTTGTGTTAAAATCGGTCGATAAACATGAAAGCTATGTTGGATCAAAAATACCACTAAAATTTGTAGTTTTTGCCCCCCTGTTGCCCCCCTATCCCAAATTTATATTTTGTTTATTATTTATAAATGTAGATCGTGTTGAGGAGAACCAAACATCGTTTCATTTTTGAAAATCGGACGGGTAGATCTCGAGATCTCCGGGGGGGAGGAATCCCCCCCCCTGTTACAAATAGGGGTAGCCAGGAGCCTGTTACAAATAGGGATAAGACCCCTTCTTCGCTGGGTTGCTCACCTTTGCATTTGGACTCCAGCTGCGGCGGAAGCGTCCGGTGGTGGCGTGCATCTGTGCCGCCATCTTGGCTGCTTGAGCCTGGTCATACACTCCAGGCATCAGCCGAAGACGGTTTCCCGGCACTATACCCTGCGGGTCAGAGGTTAGGTGAGGTCAGATCAGGTCAGTCAGAGTCAGGTCAGTCAGGTCAGGTCAGGTCAGGTCAGGTCAGTCAGGTCAGGTCAGTCAGGTCAGTCAGGTCAGTCAGGTCAGTCAGGTCAGTCAGGTCAGTCAGGTCAGTCAGGTCAGGGGAAGTAATACCACACGTCATAGGTCAGATTGAGTCATTGAAATAACAGCACGCAACAGCAGTAGCCGAAGCCTCGGCACTATATCAACTTCTCTCCGCGATGTCGGGTCAGACCAAAACACATAACACGGAACTAATCAGATCAAGCTGTTACTTCAGTTACCAATGCACACAGATAAACACAATTTGTCATTGGCCAGGCCAAGAGGCGACCCGCACTCAGGCTCCCTGGCGTGTGATTTGTTTTCGCTGCGATTTGGTGGTCGACGGTGCGGGTAATACGTATGATTGATCCACGTCGATAGAGGTGTGTTCATACCAAATACGTCGATAGAGGTGTGTTCATACCAAATACGTCGATAGAGGTGTGTTCGTACCAAATACAGGTGCGTCCTAGATCGCGCACCGTGACGCAAGGTATCACGTTAAGTTGCAAAACGTTAGAGCGGGCTGAAAATGACGGCGAAGTAAAATACGATGGCCAAATAAACCGATCATATCGAAGTGTTTTGGCCCAAAGTACGGTAAAAATACTGTAATGACGGGGTCAGGGTGTTTAGTTCAAAGAGCATCGACCCGTTATCTGACCACATCGTCGGTTTAAATCCGAATTAATGTGGTGATTTTGGGCAAAGCCCATGTTTGTTTCGGTTATAACAGCAATCTGCTGGTTTTCTGCAGCTTTTCGGTGGCACGATATGACAGCTATAAGCCCCGTGCGCTCTTTTGTGTCTGTGTTAACCGTCAGCGGAGTCGAAAGCCAAGCAAAATGTGTCGCCAGGTACCAAATATCCCCACAAGCGCAGAGAAACTAATCACGACATGCACCAGTGATTGAGAAACAAACCCGTTCGACTTCTCCCAGTCATGCATGACTTGATTACGGCGGTATTTTCCGTGGCCTTGTGATAGCACATCTTGCCTGTGGCCGGCTCTGTGCTCACTGGACTGCTCCTCGCGCTCTCTGGACGGCATAATTTCGTATTCAGAGGCGTGTCCCGGTCGGATCGGCACCCATCTGCCCCCATCTCCGGGCGAGGCCGGCCCAACGAGCAGCGAATAGCCCGCTACATGGCCCACCAAATCACCAGCTCGGGCGAAAACGGCCGAGATAATAGCCGCGTTGGCATGGCAACGCAGAGCGGTTTACCCTGACCTTCAGTTGACCAGTTGGCGTGCCGCCGTTGACGGATGAGAGTTCTAATTAAACACGCTACGGGCCGTCTCGCGGCGCGAAGAGTGTGTTTAGCCAAATCGAACACGTCACGTGAGCGTCACGTGAACACGTCCTCGTCTCTCCCGCCCAACACCCGTGTCCAGTTTAGCACGGTAACCCGGGGGCAATACATGGGCGCTGAAGGAGATTAGGCTCTCTAAACGACTGAAACGACTGCCCTCGAGTTCAGACAATCACCGCGGCTCTCTGGAATACGGGATATTTGGCAATGGGCGCCGCGACGTAGGCAAATGGAACGCTGTTTAGATGTCAGCGGGGTGCAAGCCACTGCGGTGGTACGAACTAATTAGGTCAGAGAGATTGTGCTAAATTGACGACCTCGGAAAATTATGCGACATGCAGTTTTACCTTTATTTATTTTGTCAACACATTCCGTACATTTTATTTCCTTATTATTAATGTGATGTTTTGTTTTTGCTAGTGTATAGTCAGTGGTGTATTTTGTCGGTTTATTCTGTATGTCGAAATATTATGTCGATGATCTACACGCCTCTTACCTGCCGTCCTCGCAGTCAGCAGAGACGCCAACCAACAGAGCCACCAGCCCCCCAGCCAGCTGATGTTCTGTTCTCTTCTGTTCTGTCTTACCTGTCGTCCTCTCAGGGAACAGAGCCACCAGCCCTCCAGTCCGCCGGTGTTCTGTTCTATTCTGTTCTGTCTTACCTTTCGTCCCCTCAGTGAACAGAGCCACCAGCCCTCCAGTCCGCCGGTGTTCTGTTCTGTTCTGTTCTGTCTTACCTGTCGTCCTCTCAGTGAACAGAGCCACCAGCCCTCCAGTCCGCCGGTGTTCTGTTCTGTTCTGTTCTGTCTTACCTGCCGTCCTCTCAGTGAACAGAGCCACCAGCCCTCCAGTCCGCCGGTGTTCTGTTCTGTTCTGTTCTGTCTTACCTGTCGTCCTCTCAGTGAACAGAGCCACCAGCCCTCCAGTCCGCCGGTGTTCTGTTTTGTTCTGTTCTGTCTTACCTGCCGTCCTCTCAGTGAACAGAGCCACCAGCCCTCCAGTCCGCCGGTGTTCTGTTCTGTCTTACCTGCCGTCCTCTCAGTGAACAGAACCACCAGCCCTCCAGTCCGCCGGTGTTCTGTTCTGTCTTACCTGTCGTCCTCTCAGTGAACAGAGCCACCAGCCCTCCAGTCCGCCGTTGTTCTGTTCTGTTCTGTCTTACCTGCCGTCTTCTCAGTGAACAGAGCCACCAGCCCTCCAGTCCGCCTGTGTTCTGTTCTGTTCTGTCTTACCAGCCGTCCCCTCAGTGAACAGAGCCACCAGCCCTCCAGTCCGCCGGTGTTCTGTTCTGTTCTGTCTTACCTGCCGTCCTCTCAGTGAACAGAGCCACCAGCCCTCCAGTCCGCCGGTGTTCTGTTCTGTCTTACCTGCCGTCCTCTCAGTGGACAGAGCCACCAGCCCTCCAGTCCGCCGGTGTTCTGTTCTGTTCTGTCTTACCTGTCGTCCTCTCAGTGAACAGAGCCACCAGCCCTCCAGTCCGCCGGTGTTCTGTTCTGTTCTGTCCTACCTGTCGTCCTCTCAGTGAACAGAGCCACCAGCCCTCCAGTCCGCCGGTGTTCTGTTCTGTTCTGTTCTGTCTTACCTGTCGTCCTCTCAGTGAACAGAGCGACCAGCCCTCCAGTCCGCCGGTGTTCTGTTCTGTTCTGTTCTGTCTTACCTGTCGTCCTCTCAGTGAACAGAGCCACCAGCCCTCCAGTCCGCCGGTGTTCTGTTCTGTTCTGTCTTACCTGTCGTCCTCTCAGTGAACAGAGCCACCAGCCCTCCAGTCCGCCGGTGTTCTGTTCTCTTCTGTTCTGTCTTACCTGTCGTCCTCTCAGTGAACAGAGCCACCAGCCCTCCAGTCCGCCGGTGTTCTGTTCTGTTCTGTCTTACCTGCCGTCCTCTCAGTGAACAGAGCCACCAGCCCTCCAGTCCACCGGTGTTCTGTTCTGTTCTGTCTTACCTGCCGTCCTCTCAGTGAACAGAGCCACCAGCCCTCCAGTCCGCCGGTGTTATGTTCTGTTCTGTTCTGTCTTACCTGCCGTCCTCTCAGTGAACAGAGCCACCAGCCCTCCAGTCCGCCGGTGTTCTGTTCTGTTCTGTCTTACCTGCCGTCCTCTCAGTGAACAGAGCCACCAGCCCTCCAGTCCGCCGGTGTTCTGTTCTGTTCTGTCTTACCTGTCGTCCTCTCAGTGAACAGAGCCACCAGCCCTCCAGTCCGCCGGTGTTCTGTTCTGTTCTGTTCTGTCTTACCTTTCGTCCTCTCAGTGAACAGAGCCACCAGCCCTCCAGTCCGCCGGTGTTCTGTTCTGTTCTGTCTTACCTGCCGTCCTCTTAGTGAACAGAGCCACCAGCCCTCCAGTCCGCCGGTGTTCTGTTCTGTCTTACCTGTCGTCCCCTCAGTGAACAGAACCACCAGCCCTCCAGTCCGCCGGTGTTCTGTTCTGTCTTACCTGCCGTCCTCTCAGTGAACAGAGCCACCAGCCCTCCAGTCCGCCGGTGTTCTGTTCTGTCTTATCTGTCTTACCTGCCGTCCTCTCAGTGAACAGAGCCACCAGCCCTCCAGTCCGCCGGTGTTCTGTTCTGTCTTACCTGCCGACCTCTCAGTGAACAGAGCCACCAGCCCTCCAGTCCGCCGGTGTTCGGTTCTGTTCTGTCTTACCTTTCGTCCCCTCAGTGAACAGAGCCACCAGCCCTCCATTCCGCCGGTGTTCTGTTCTGTTCTGTCTTACCTGCCGTCCTCTCAGTGAACAGAGCCACCAGCCCTCCAGTCCGCCGGTGTTCTGTTCTGTTCTGTTCTGTCTTACCTGCCGTCCTCTCAGTGAACAGAGCCACCAGCCCTCCAGTCCGCCGGTGTTCTGTTCTGTTCTGTCTTACCTGTCGTCCCCTCAGTGAACAGAGCCACCAGCCCTCCAGTCCGCCGGTGTTCTGTTCTGTTCTGTCTTACCTGCCGTCCTTTCAGTGAACAGAGCCACCAGCCCTCCAGTCCGCCGGTGTTCTGTTCTGTCTTACCTGCCGACCTCTCAGTGAACAAAGCCACCAGCCCTCCAGTCCGCCGGTGTTCTGTTCCAGCACGACCAGAGTGTCTCCCCGACGGAAGGCCAGCTCGTCCGGCGTCTCCGCCAGGTTGTCGTACAGCGCGTGCGCCATACATTTCTGAAACACGGAGAAACAAATACGTGGAGGTCAAGGAAACCCGCTGTAGCAGCTGCAGCCAAGGGTATTTCCCCAAACAGAGTTCAGTTAGATGCTTGTGATTTATTCTTATGCAAGCATGTCAACCTTTTTACATCTCCACAAAATATAACTGTTTTTACGTAAGTTTTGTATGCATCGGTTCCTAAATATTTCGCACGGAAGAAACTAAGCCGTCACCGTTATTGGCTGCTTTTCACAAGCGCTCGAGAGTCTCTCGCAAATTTGAGGGAAATCGAAATGGAATTGGCTCATTGGCGAGTTGTGCACCAGAACGCCATAAATCCGTGCAGTAACCCCATTTCTAAAGCATCCCTGAACCCGCAGACAATGGACCCGGTTATCCAGTCGTGGCAGGTTCTGCATCACAGCCCTGTCCGAGACCACCTCATGGACCGCAGCAGTGTCGCAATGCGACACAGCGGGCGGTCAGGGAGCGTCAGGACACGCGTGTCACGCGACACATCTGTCACGTGACGTGACGCACTTAACTAACCAACGGTCACGTGACCTGACGCACATGACTAACCAACGGTCACGTGACCTGACGCACATGACTAACCACCGGTCACGTGACCTGACGCACATGACTAACCAACGGTCACGTGACCTGACGCACATGACTAACCAACGGTCACGTGACCTGACGCACATGACTAACCAACGGTCACGTGACCTGACGCACATGGCTAATCAACGGTCACGTGACCTGACGCACATGGCTGTCAGCGTGACAGAACTGTCACTTGACTCTCGCTAAAAGGATATCTGGCCAACCGCGCACACTCAACATACAGCAGTGGCGGCCCTAAAATGACACGCGCCGCGCCGCGAAGTGAAATCCGCTGACTCGTCCTCTTTACAGGTTAGCTGAGCCGCATTCCGCGGTACTCGCTCTCTCGTGGTTTCCAGCTCTTATGCTCCGCGGCGCCATGAGTTCAACTAGGCGCGACATCAAAGCCGTCCGCCGGACCGGCTGCCGCCATCAGCTCATTCTGCAGGCATTGAGGCAGCGTGCCATGCACCGCGAGATAGACTCGCCACAGACAGACACAGTAGACGTTCCAAAGAGGTCCCATTCCAAAGCCGCCATGCACCGCGAGGTAGACTCGCCACAGACACAGTAGACGTTCCAAAGAGGTGCCATTCCAAAGCCGCCATGCACCGCGAGGTAGACTCGCCGCAGACAGACACAGTAGACGTTCCAGAGTTCCCATTCCAAAGCAGCCATGCACCGCGAGATAGACTCGCCGCAGACAGACACAGTAGACGTTCCAGAGGTCCCATTCCAAAGCCGCCATGCACCGCGAGATAGACTCGCCGCAGACAGACACAGTAGACGTTCCAGAGGTCCCATTCCAAAGCCGTCATGCACCGCGAGGTAGACTCGCCGCAGACACAGTAGACGTTCCAAAGAGGTCCCATTCCAAAGCCGCCTGTCTGTCAGCCGGCCGACGCCGACCGGGCTGCCGCGCCCGCCGAGCCGGCAGTGCAGGGTACTCTGGTGCAGGTGGCTAGTGGTGGAATCAGCCGTTTGTCGGGCAGTTGAGTCCACTTGAGCGCGTCTGAACGCCACATTCCCTGCGGGTGTCCCGTCCGGCGGCTTAGCGCGTGTCAGGCGTGCCCGGAGTGACCCGGGGTCAAGGAGGGTCAGCGGAGGGGCGCCTCAGTCGCACGGGTCACCACGGGGTCAGCCGAGCCACCCTCTGGCGCCGGAATCCCAGGCTCGTTATTCCCGTGTGTCGCATCTGCCCCGCTCGCGAACGCAAGATGCTTGATGAGTGGAACGCTCGGGAGATTGTTACTTTCAAAAGACCGGAGCTGTTCGCCTGTGTCTGACGCGGCCTGGCGCAACGGAACAGCGACGCACCCGGGACCGCGGCAGTACGGGAAGATGCCTAATTAGCGACCCTCTTAGCGGGAACGGCCGTAACTGTGATTTTATCAGTGTTATAGCTAAACGACAACAATATTCTGATGGACATAACATTTGTGTATGTAACCTTATATGCAAACTCTTCTATATCCTATGCAATTTGTCGTGAATTGCAATTTGGTGGACCCTTGCAAAAATCGTAAATAGGGACATCAGTCCCTATTTACGAACGGGTGTGGTCGCAAATAGGTCTATGGAAACCTCCATTGTCATTTCACCCACAGAAACAGGTGGCTCAAATGTTACATTTCTATACGACGATGAGCACCAAAACGAAAAAGGCACACGTGCCTGCGAGTAATTTTAACGGGGATTACAATATAGATCCACTTTTCGAGATCTGGTGCCGTTGTCATCGAAAACCCCATTGGACATCAATTGCTACAATGCTGACACAATGTACATTGTTTATCCCGGTCGCTAAAAAGGAACGCAGAAGGCGAACAGGTCGCTAATAGGGAATGTGAGGTCCGACACGTTTCAGCTCCTTTAAATAACGAATGAGTTGCTGTTCCATTTGAAAGAACTGTAATTAAAATGTCCAATGAATGTACATCCTAGTCATAACTATATGTGTTTTGATATGATCGCAGTAACAACAAATGGTAGGAACAGGCTAGCAATGCCCACGTTTGTCATAAGAAATGTGCCTGTTTTGAATCGGCCTAACTGGAGCGTTCCTCTAGAACCACGTGAGGCCGGTAACGGGCTTAATTTATTGAAATACATATGAGGAACATTTTGTACAGATACTTTTAGTTACTTTTCATGATCAGTTTCCTAAAACAGATGGGGTTCGCTAATAGGATACTTTCCCCTAAATCCAATGTCAACAGGATACTATCAGAGTACCGATTAGTTCCCAGAGAGCCGGCTAGTTGTTGCCATGACTACGGTCGTGTTGCGTTTTCCGCGTCCCACCCAGTGGCGGATCCAGGATTCGGTCAAGGAGGGGGCCACGTAGCAAAGTGAGCCCCCAGGCCTTGGTGGGCACCTTGATGGGCACCCTTAGGCCTTAGTGGCCCCCTCAAGCCTTGATGGGCCCTTTTGACCTTGAAGACAAATGTAGGCCAGAATGGACCTTTTAAGTTCAAAATATGCTTTTCACATGCTAAAATGGGCCTCTTCAAATCAGAATGGGCCCTCTTCAAGCCAGAATGGGCCCTATGTAGGTCAGAGTGGGCCCCCTGGAGGCTGGAGTGGCCCCTTCGGAGACCAGAGCGGGCTCTCTGGAGGTCAGAATGGGCCCTCTGGAAGTCAGAGAAGGCGAATTTACTTGCGATTTGGTTGAAAACGGGGTGCAATTCGTTTCGAGTCACTTCGATCGCCTATGGGGCCCCCATCAGACTATTGGGCCCCTTCGAGGCTCAAGGGGGGGGGGGGCATGGCCCCATGCCCTCCCCCTCTGGATCCGCCACTGGTCCCACTTCTCCCATCACGCTCCCAACCCGGCGCAGTCGCCAATCTCAGCCACAGACAATGCAACCCTGATTGCCGCGGTGATTAGGTCTCAGACCTCTGACAAATTCTTCTAACACTGCCGACCTTTCCGGTCCCATGCGGCAGTTTTCCCCATTCCTCCCATGCTACCCCCCCCCCCCCCCCCCCCCCCCGTGTGTACCACGCAAAGCCGGACTTCGCCGCTGCCCTCCCCCCCCCCCCCCCCCACCCCCACCCCCCACCCCCCCCCCCCCCCCTGGCGGATTACCGCGCTCTATTACCGCCGATTGCCCCAGCGCCGATACCACTGACGTCAGCAGCCACTCAGTGTCAGCTGCTGTTCTGAGGTCACGTAACCGAGTGACGTCACTGGTCCGAAGATAGCTCGGCTCGGCGCGGGGGGCGGGCCGGGCCGGATCTGTCAACAACGATTGACACCGGGACGACAGGCGGAGGGGTGGGGGCGGAATTGACGCGATTGTGTCGATCTTACGCCCCCGTGCGTGACCTAGGCATGTCCTAGGCGTGACCTAGGCATGGCCTACTGCCTAGGCGTGACCTAGGCGGAACATGAGCGTGACCTAGGCGTGGCCCGAGCGCGGCTCGCGGGTGATCCGGACCATTTGAGAGACAATGTCTGTCCCCTAACGACGACGGGATTGCAGTGGACAATCGGTGCACAGCTAGTCTTACTTTGTGGTCCATCTCGGTAAACGGTGTCCTTCGCATCGGTTCTGATGTACCAATCCCACCGTTGCCACACGTCAGTTCCGCGGCCGGAGGTGGGGCCGGGGTGGCCGGAGTTGCCGGGGTGGCCGGGGTGGCCGGGGTGGCCGGAGTGGCCGGGATGGCCGGGGTGGGCCGGGATGGCCGGGATGGCCGGGGTGGCCGGGATGGCCGGGATGACCGGGATGACCGGGGTGGCCGGGGTGGCCGGGTGGCCGGGATGGCCGGGGTGGCCGGAGTGTGGCCGGGATGGCCAGGGTGGCCGGGGTGGCGCCGTGTGGAGGTCACCATAACCGTGTCAGTGAGGTCCTCGCGCTGTGCCGGGTCCGGTGCCGGACCAGTGCCGGGTGTGGGCAGTCACGTACACATTCAAGGTGAGGGGCGCGTCGCCCCGGTCCCACGCCGCCTTCCACCCTCCCTCCCCGCCGCTGACCGCTGACCGCTGACCGCTGACCGCTGACCGCTGACCGCTGACCGCTGACCGCTGACTGCTGACTGCTGACCGCTGACCGCTGACCGCTGACCGCTGACCGCTGACCGCTGACCGCTGACCGCTGACCGCTGACCGCTGACCGTTGTGAAGAGATTTACATTGTCGCTTATACACGATATTAAACGATGAGCGATACCTCCTCTATGGCAAACGCACCTTATCCCCTGAAATCAATGCCAAAAATTGAGGCCCACCGTCCACACAGCGACCTCCAATCAGCCAGATCACACCTCAGTCCTCATCCCACCTGCACGTCCAGCGTTCCCCCACCAATCTCTTGTATTCGCCGTATCGCCTGGGTGCGAAATTTACGGGAACCCGGCACCGATACCGATCGCCCACAGGCGTTATAGAGCCCGGCCAATCGTGGTGAGAGGGTTGGCCAATCGCTCGGCAACTGCCAGCAACCGAATGCTAGCGGCGACTCCCGAAGTGGTGCACTGCCCGCCCCCGCCCCCGCCCCCGCCCCCGCCGCCGCCGCTGCAGCCCCGCCTGCAGTGCGCAGCACGGTCTCGGTCGGTCCGGCTGGCTATATCGGTATCAGCAAACACGGGCGCCGCGCACGGCACGGCACGGGGGCAATGTGCGCTGAGCGGGGCACTGAGCGGGGCGGGGAGGGTGACGGGCAGATCCGGTTCCATGCCCTGTTCCGGAAGTTGGGGTTAAGTGGGGAGAAGGGAGCCGGTGCTGAGCCTGTCAAACAGTGACACTCGCCGGGCTTCTCCTGGTGACCAGTGACACAGCCCTGCCGCCCTGACCACCACGACTCAATGCCGTATGTCCAGGTTATCAGTGCCTGTTCCGTGGGTCAGGGTGGGCCGTGGGGTGCGATCACAGCTCCCCGGGGCCGGGCACCCTGGCCGTCTCAGCTCAGTGTGTGTCCCAGCTCTCGGCGCTTGCGGTTGGTCACAGCTCCCCGGGCACCCTGACCGCCGTGATCGCCAGCTGATCGTGCCTGGTATTCGGTAAGACGGCATTAGCTGCCCCCAGGGTGCCTGAGTCAGTGGCAGCGGCGCGGCCGTGGGCGTGGCGGTCCTTTGTCGGAATTCAGCCCAGATACCCATCACCGCAGCCCGGCCGGAAGGCGCGGAGGTATGCCAGGACACGGGCTCAGAAGACAGGAGAGACGAGAGAAGCGGGACAGGAGATGGGAGACGAGAGACGAAAGACGGGAGACGGGAGACGAGGGAAGCGAGAATGGAGACCAGGAGATCAGAGACGAGACACAGGAAATGAGAGACGGCAGACGAGAGACGACAGACAGGAGACGAGAGACCCAGGGGCGGAAGAAGGGCGACTACCTGGACGGAAAGAGACGCCGAGCCGTGACGTCGCCCACTTCCGGCCAGTCTCGGCTGAACGATTGGCTGAACCTGGTGTGGACACATCTCATCTGCCCACGTCTCCCCCTCCCTGAGGCTACTGTACAGCAGACGTGGCTGGGGGGGGGGGGGGGGGGTTCCGACCAGCTGGGACCCGGGTCAGACCGCCGCGCTCGCATCCCACGCCGACTGACAGACCGCCGCGCTCGCATCCCACGCCGACTGACAGACCGCCGCGCTCGCATCCCACGCCGACTGACAGACCGCCGCGCTCGCATCCCACGCCGACTGACAGACCGCCGCGCTCGCATCCCACGCCGACTGACAGACCGCCGCGCTCGCATCCCACGCCGACTGACAGACCGCCGCGCTCGCATCCCACGCCGACTGACAGACCGCCGCGCTCGCATCCCACGCCGACTGACAGACCGCCGCGCTCGCATCCCACGCCGACTGCAGCGGCATATGGCAGCATATGGCGGCATATGACGGCATATGGCAGCATATGGCGGCATATAACAGCATATGGCGGCATATGGCAGCATATGGCGGCATATGGCGGCATATGACGGCATATGGCAGCATATGGCAGCATATGGCGGCATATAACAGCATATGGCGGCGTATGGCGACATATGGCGGCATATGGCAGCATATGGCGGCATATGGCAGCATATGGCGGCATATGGCGGCATATGGCGGCATATAACAGCATATGGCGGCGTATGGCGGCATATGGCGGCATATGGCATCATATGGCGGCATATAGTGGCATATGGCGGCATATGGCAGCATATGGCAGCATATGGCAGCATATGGCAGCATATGGCAGCGGGCGAGCATCATGTGGCAGAGAACTGCAGTGAGAGGTGACACAGCAACAATAAGCGCGGCGGAACGGCACGGTATGGCTATCAGGGCCGCCCCCCTTCCCACCACGCACCGGAGCCGCTCGAGCATGGACGCTGGGAGGCAGGCCAGGCGCACCCCCCGCCGCCGCCCGCTGCGCTGGGAGGCACGGCAGCTGTGGCGGCGGCGACGGCGGCTCCGATTGCACCGGATGGTGCAGACTCAAAACCAGACGCGGGTTGAAGTCATGGGAGCGAGATGGGATGGTGGTAGCCAGTCTGAGGCTCGGTGTTATACACTATAGTTGTATGCAATATGTATACACTGTACACTGTACAGTATACGGTGAAGATGGAGAGGTGGGAGACACGGTGTAGTGTATAATGTTTTGAATCCAATTAAGATTAAACTACGCGATGAGTTTAGTTAGAAAGGATAAACACGTTCTGCTGAAAACATAATGCACGCGAACTTGTTTTGTTATCAAGCGGCTCGCTTTGTACTTCGAGCCTTCTTTGACCGCGAATCGTCCAAAACTGAAAAGCGTATCGCTGTGCCAGGCGCTCCTCCCGACCGCCGCGATCGTCGTCGTTATGCGTTATGAGTTTTGCGTCGTTTTGCGTATCCTGTCGTGGAAACGGAGCTCGAAAGCGTCGTTTCGCCATCACATCAGACACCTAACATCCGGCCACATATATTTGTCTGGACATTGAATTGGGTTCAAAGACGAGCCCATGCTCCGAAACTATGGGGCCGATCTGGGTCATTTCTTCACCATTCGATCCGGCGTGGTCCAAAACAGTGTTGTTCTGAGTTTTATCCATTTGGGTCCAATTTAAGTGGACCAAATTGGACCAAAACCACCCAAAAACGTTTTTGGTGGTTTGGTCTAATTTGGTCCACTTAGAGTGGACCAAAATGGATAAAACTCAGAACGACACTGTTTTGGACCACGCCTGATCGAATGGCGAAGAAATGACCCAAATCGGCCCCATAGTTTCGGAGCATGGGCTCGTCTTTGAACCCAATTTAATGTCCAGACAAATATATGCCATCCGACCCTCACAGCAGCTGACTGCGGCTGACCCTGCGGCTGACCCCCGGTTGACCCGGCCGGCCAGTAGGGCCCCATCTGAGGCGCCTGGTGGTTACTCCCGGCGTCCGGGGGCCGGACGGGGGCCGGGCGGGTCACGGCTAGCCGGGCTCTTCCTCAGCGGCGACCCACTGCCTGCCCCCTCCCACCTCCGACCGCCGCCCTGACCTTGCCGACCAGCCCGCCGCCGCCCGAGTGCCCGAACAGAATAGTAATCACCCGCCGAAACAAATTGAAACGCAACTTCATCGCCGCGCGGGACGGCTCCTGTGACGCAGTTGGTGCCGGCGGCGGCTGCCGGCGCTGCGGTCAGCACTGGACGGGTGGGAGATAACAGCTCACGCAGCGGACTGCGGTCAGGGCAATCTCTGTGAGGAGTAGCTGGAGGCTCAGCGGCCTCAGCTGTAGTGGCGGCCCGGTGACACCGCTGATTGCGCCGATGACTGAGCGGGTTGCTCGGCGCCGAGTGGAATTCATGGCTGTCCGAGGGCGGTGTTTGACAGCTTGTTGTCGGACCGGCGGCCGCCTGTGGCTGCCTCGGTTGACAGCCGGACACTGACAGTGCACGTTGACAGTGCACAGTGGTCACTGACGGTGCACTGACGGTGCACGGGTGCACAGCGCACTCTCATGGCGCGCTGGCCGCCGTGCACACAGCAGTGTCACGTACGAGGCCAGACGTCGTGCGGAGGTCAAGTGACCGAGGTCAAGTGACCGACAACTGCCGGCTGGTGCTGGACCGATTGAGAGAGAGGCGCTGCTGGGATGCTGGCCGGCACCGGCTGCAGACTGCAGAGACACCAACATATGTGTGGTGGGCGAGGGTGGGGGCGAGGGCGTGAGCGGGTGTGGGGCATGGAGGGACGGGGACGGGAGCGGGGGAGGACGGGGTGAAGGGAGGGGTGGCCCGGGGCTCGGCCCCGCTCCAACTGGCATTGTTGTTGAACCGCCGAGGGAGCGAGGTGCTGGGGTGCGGAGCTGGGGAGCTGCGGTGCTGAGTTGGGGTGTGGCCTGTGGGGCGTTTCGGTGTGGACCTGCGATGCTGGGGTGCTGGGATGCGGTGCTGGGGTGCTGGGGTGCGGAGCTGGGGAGCTGCGGTGCTGAGTTGGGGTGTGGCCTGTGGGGCGTTTCGGTGTGGACCTGCGGTGCTGGGGTGCCGGGTGCGGTGCAGTGCTGAGCTAGGGTGTGAGGCGTTTGGGTGTGGACCTGCGGTACGGACCTGCGGTGTTGGGGTGGCGGGTGTGGTGCGCCGGACCCTCGTCGGCATGGCTGGACTAAGCCGCCCATTACGGCCGTTTCGCGCCGTTAGGACGGGGCCAGTCGTTAGCACAATCGTTAGACACGGATGGCGGGGCTGGATCCGTACCGTCCATATCATTTCGCGTCACTCTGGTGTCATTTCGGGCCCTCGTAAGCCTATTAATGGAACATCCGACCGGGTAATATCCTTGTGATGAAAGGATGAACGTGTCACAATACCAACACGGATCTGTGATTTGCATTCATTCACCAGTTATATGCCCATTCACGCGCCGTGTGAGTGGATGTCTTTGTTAAAGCTTTTTTTCTGGAAGACCAAACGGTTCCGAGCATTTATAAACGAACACGAAAAACGTCTCGCCATGGTAAACCATCTACCATGGTCTCGCCATGGTAAAACATGCCAGAGCACGCTACTAGAGAATATTTCCTAGAGAATATTTCCATTTACTAGAGAATATTTCCATTCAATCGAACCACCCATGGTGGCCTAGATGTCAGAGAACTCACTGAGTCGCAGACAACTGTGTGGTGTTAATTTTAGCGTGCCAAATAAGCAAGCGATTCCAACGTCATGTATTTATAATCAAATTCAGGTAATTACGAGCGAGCGCGAAACGCTCGCTCGTCTTTCCGTGGTATATGGGAAAAATCTGAATATGAGCGGCCCGACCCGACCCGACCCATGGCGACGCTTTTGACAAGCTCATATCTCTGCAACCACATGTCCGATTGACAAGCGGGCTTCTTTGCTGAGGCAGCCCCATCCAATCTACTCTGTTTGAGACCAGTGCCGACTCACGTGGGTGACTACCACTGCGCGTGGCGCATAAT